>BQNB010080587.1:0-21010 GCA_026074375.1 Tanacetum coccineum
AAATTGGCTTTTTGACCTTGATTATTTGACTGATTCTATGAACTATCATTCTGTTAGATCAGAGAATCAAGCTAACCTTTATGCAGGTCAACAAGAATCTAACCAAAATACAGGCACAAAAGACAAAATTGAAGCAGGGGATTCTGAAAAAGAAGATGAATCTGCTCAAGACTGCTTTGAGCTGCCAATATGGCATTCCTATTCTTCCACAAACACATCTGCTTCAAAATCAGATAAAAAGGAAGAATCTTGAACAAGAAACTAAGAGCTTGGTAACTCAGGCAGGAGCTGCTAAGTCTAGCAGTACTAACATTTTTAGTACTGTTAGCACAACAGCTAAAGCTAGCGGTACTAACTTTGTTAATACCGTTAGCATACCAGTTAGTACTGCCAGTCCAAATGAGGGACTATCTATTTCTGACACAACCAATTTCCAAGAAGATGACTCTGAAATACCTCCACTTGAGGATATTCATAAAGATTCTACTGATGGTATCTTTACATATTCATCTTATGATGATGAGGGTGCAGAGGCTGATGATAAGTGTAAAATACACATATCCATTTATACCTAAAAAAAACCCAATTAAGCCCAAAACAGACCAAAAATGGCAAAAATATGCTTGTATTTGTGTTTTGTGTGTGCAGGTTCGGATAAGTCAAAAATCACAAGAAAACAATCAAAAGCAAGCAAACACGGGCACGAGAATCAGAAGAGTTCAAAAAGAAGCCAAAGATCCAAAGCCTTAGCCAATTTTCAAACAAGGGCCATTCTTGCAATTTCCAAAAGTTATTTATAACTTGAAAGAATGAAAAGAAAGACAAGGACCAAAAGTGCAATCTTCCCAAAGAATCAACAGTTTTAACTGTCGAAAAAAGGAGCGGGAACCACATTTACTATTCATCGTCTTCTTCATTTCACCCCCATGGTAAAACAAGGGGCAAATCAAAATTGGAGGGTGCTTAAGTCAATTCAAGAGGACTACATCACAAACCCAGGGTCAAATTAGTCTTTATCAAAGGATTCATTAAAGAAGAGCCATGTCGACAATTAAAGAAGCACAAGTTTATGTGAGTTTTTGTGCTAAATCACTCACAAAACTAACACAAACGTCACATCAAGGGAATGACACGCTGGCAATCCTCAGGTGTCCACATCTTGATCAAACGGCCACAATTGATGATCAAATGATTGATTAAATGAATGGCAGAGATTGAAGATTGGAGAGCAGGGCTAGAGGTCCTAGAAGCTTCAGCTGGGCACTATAAAAAGACCTCATTCTCACACACACAAGGAGTCTTGAATTTTTCTTTTTAATCTAGTTTTTTTTAGTAGTCGATTCTAGTTTTTATATAATTTTTAGCTTAAATTCGTATTTTTACTTAAATGTTCTTGTAATTTCCTTTTCTAGTAATGTAATTCAGTTTTTGATTAATGAAATTCAGTTTTAATTTGTTATAAGCTCTTCTTATTTTCAACCTTTAAGCTCTCTTAATAAGCTAAAATTGTCTCAATAAGCTACTCATAAGCTCTTTCAGTCTATAAGCTGAAATAGAGCTGTTTGAATTCAGTATTAACCTTATCTAAACCTTAAATCAGTTAAACCTATTATGGATCTTATTGTATCTAAGCTTTTGGAAGGGGATCTTACCTTGGAAGAGATCCCAAGGACTTATACTCTAGCTTATTCATAAGCTAGAGAGCTTGTAGCTGCCTTAATTGGTCCTCTTGTTTAGCTAGAGGAGTTTGTAAGTTTCTCTTCCATTTACCTTTAAATTCTAGTTTTAAATTTTGATATTATTGCTTGCTATGTTTAGATCTGTTTATTTGCTTATTCTCTTTGCTTGTTAGTGTTTAAATATCTCTTCTAGTGCTATTTAGTTATGTGTTTTCATCTGTTTTTGCTTAAGTAGTTATAGATCTTTAGTTATCAATTTCTGTCATAAAAACTCATAAAATCCAAAAATATTAGTTTAAATAGTTTAGATCTTAGATTAAAGCTTATTCAGTTGTTTAATCATGATTGTTAAGTTTGTTTTAAGCTAGTTTTTATCTGGTATTTAGTATTTGTTCATTAGATTTCTCTTAAAAGGTTTTCTCAAAATTCTGTCATGGTTTTTAAGGAGTGTTTGGTTTAGTGCACTCTTAATTTGCACTAGCAGTACTAACTTCAGTTAGTACTGCTGAGCCTTTGCACTACCAGTACTAACTTCCAAGTTAGTACTGTTTTCACAAGTTAATACTGTTAGCTTAAATTTTAGTTTAAATTCAAGTAGAATTAAATTTAGTTATAGCTTATCTTAAAATCAGTTTTAGTTTTCATTTTCTAGCTTATTTCATAGTTTAATTCTGTTCTTTCAAATCAAATTGCATCAGCAGCACTTTCAGCAAAAGTACTGCTGAACTTTTTACACTAGCAGTATTAACCTCAGTTAGTACTGCTGTGTTCTTAGCCTAATTCAGATAAGTAATTTTAGGATTTAGCTTATCAAATTCAGTAGAATTTAAGTTTTCATATAGCTTAATATAGTTTAAGTCTTTAAATTCATTTTCTAGCTTATTATCTTAGTTTAATTTAGCTGTCAAAAAGTTAAAAAGCCAAAAACAGTACTTAGAAACTTTAGGATTTAAATTTGTTAATTCAGCCTTTAAGTCTAGATTTTATAGCTTATTTAGATGGATAATAAGTAGATTGATAAGTCCTTTAAGTTTCAGAGTCTAGTTTAGCTTATTAAAGTTTTCAGCTTACTTGGATTTTGTGTTACTTTGCTTATTTCCTGAGTTTGCTTATTTCTTGATCAATTTCAGTAGCATAAAAGTAGTTTAAGCTTTAGTTTCTTTTCATTTATAAAATAAGCATATCATAAGCTCTTTAGAACTTCTTTCCTTTTTCATTTTGATCTAGTTTTTAGTTTTTTATAGCTTATTTTCTAAAACCAAGGGATAAGCCCTACTTTCTGTAATCAGTTTAGAAATAAGCTCTTCCTGAGCTTATTTGAGATTCACTCCTAGTACTTTTAATAATTTGTTCCCCTTAGTTTCTTTTACAAACTTTTCTCTTTGAGTTTTTATTTTAAGCGACTTTTTCAAATTGACCTTAATCGGGACTTAGTTTGTTGTCGGAGATTGATCACAGGTAGAAAGTGTAACTATATTTGATTTTAGTTGTTTGCCAGTTTAGTTATTCCCCCCGTCAAGGAAGTGTTTCCCTGTTAGTCCTTTTCTTTTGCATCATTAGTCCATTAATTAAGTTTTAAATTAGTTTATTAAGTTTTAATTAGTAAATAGTTGTTAGGATTTTTAATAGTCAATTAAACTTTTATAAAAAGATAAAAATTATGGCTTTTATTTTTACAATTTTCGGCACTTTTTCTTATCTAGTAAAATCTTAGTTACATTTTAGGATTTAAAAATTTGTTTCTTGCTTAATTTTCATTATTTGTTGGCTGTCAAACTTCGTAGTTATAAGCTTATCCAAAATACCTTGGCTCATTCAATCAGAATCCGAACTAATGCGTGTTTCAATCTCACTAGTCATTGGGTAAACGACCCGGGTGATCATACTTGACCGGTTCTAAATAAACTTATAATATATATATGATATATATTATTTTTGAGAGTGAATTTTATCAAGGGTAACTTGGTATTCTTCTTAATTACTCTTTTAAAAGTATTATATTTTATAAATATTTTACGTGTATAAAGCTAGCAACCAGATAGCTAATTCAAACTAAATTTAAGCTAAGACTAGCAACTAAATAAGCTAAAATCCTAGGCTAAAACAGACTGCATACTCAGACTTTTGAATTTGCCTTAATGGCTTTTGCAACTAAATCTAAACTCAAAAACAATTTTGACATACTAGAAACTTAAACCAGATGTGTAATGATGCAAATAAAGACTTATTTTAAGCACAAAACCTACACCTTATTCATTCATTGGCAAATAACAGATTTGAATACTAATTTTTTGGCAAATTTAAACACTTGATGTAAGAAACTAGAAAATTAAACTAAACCTATTATAAGCTTATGAAAACGACTATTAAGGACTAAATTGAGCTTATTAAGACTGACCCAATTACCAAAAATAACACAACAATCTAACTAATTTAAAAACTTGCTTGTGCCAAACACCCTTTTAAATTTTTTTTTCTACAAACCAATATATAAGCTAAACAGATTCCTAATAAGGCCCAATATTATGGAAAACGAGATTAAGTCCTAGGTATAATTAAGTCTATTAAGCAAAAACTTAGGGAAATTAAGTACTAATTAATAAGCTAAAATTAATAAGCAGTTTAGACCAATAACTAGCAGTATTAACTCTAAAACCTCAAAAACTCAAATCAAACTTCTACTAAGCTATCATTTAATCATATTCAGATAAAATAAGACATGTTAAGCACAGATAAGCAATGATAAGCAAATAATAAGCTTTAATTAAGCAGAAACAGATATTAAGCCAAAACTTAAAGTAAGAAAGAGTGTACCTTGATCCTAGCTCAAACAAGGATAAAAAAAAAATGCTCAAAGGAGCTTATCTACAAGCTCCAGCATGTTAGAAACAAGCTGGTAAAGTACTTATAAGCCCATCTCTATTTCTGCTTATCTTCCATAATTGCTTAATATGACTTTTGAGCTTATTTGAGTTAAAGTGGTATTCGGCTATGCTTTTAGGAAGCTTAGCTGAATGATTGACTTATAGGTAAGAGCTTATTTTGGAGCTTAATTAGCTTGAATTCTAACCATTAGTAAATCTTTATATTAGTTAAAACTGAATTTACAAACAGATGAACTAAAACAATATTTTATTAATATTCTAAGAGATTACAAAACTTTTTGTGACAGGAATTACATAATGAATGAAAATAGCTAAAAACTACAATAAGCTATAAACTATAAAAACCTAGATATTTCATCTCTGTGTGAAGCTAATCTTACTTATAGGGAAGGAGGGGTGCATTAGCTTCAAGGAGCATCCCAAGCCTTCAATCTAGTTTTTCAATCTTGACCAATCCCCAAGCAATCATTTAGAACCCTTGGATCATGTGCTAGCTATCATCAACTAAATCATTATGCTTAGGATTGCCAGCGTGGATTTGTTGGTGTCAGACGCGTCAGGTTAATGCTTCTAGAAGCTCAGAAGTGTGTGTGTGGGGTGGATAGGGATTTACCATGCGTGTGTTGATGGTGTGAAAAGAAGAGGGAAAAAGGATGGGTAAATAGTAAGTTTGATTGGGTGATTGACCCTTGTTTATAAGATTTTGGACCTAAGAAATGGTTTTGGGCTTGGGTTATAAATTTGGGCCAAGAAATGGATATTTTGGAATTGGATTTTAAAATGTATAAGGCTTAAGGGTTTATAAGTATAGATCTCAATGGGCTGACCCGGCCCAATAAAATGGGTACAGGTTGGTCCATTAAGGATGTATATGCCTTTGGCTTCGATTTCTCACGCTCTTTCCATTCCCGTGCTTGGTTTTGTCCGTTTTGCTTCGTTTTTGTCCATTTTTGACATATCCGTTACCTGCACAATGCATTTGACAAAACAAACATATACAATATATTTTACATGTATTTTTGGTCTTTTAAGCTCATTTTAATAAGGAAAAATGATATGTGATTAAACACATATCAAAAAATCCCCCATACTAAGCTATTGCCGTGTCCTCACGCAATGTCATAAACACACTTAGAAAACCAAAAATTTCAACCCCCTTAGACTAATTACCTTGAAAAGTAGCTAAGTGTTCATCTATGGGGATTAAGAAATCACTAGTTTTGAAAAGCCCCCCGTTTCACCATTTTTATGCATTTATTATTATCATTCATACATTTCATAACTTTAAGGATCACGAAACAAGAAACACTAAAAAGATAAATTCATCGTCCTTGATTTTTCACCCGCCCCAAACCAAGCTTAAAAACGAAATCATTGTTAAATACAAGTTAAGATGCTAACACTACTCATAAATGCTAATTGTGAATGCATAGCTACTTTCCGCTCCCTTATTCCTAAATCCTCTAAAGATTTTATTATTATTGTTGGTGACAAATAAATTAATGCCTTATTCATATAAAGTAAACCCGGTTTAGAATAAGGTCCACATTAAGGTTCTAATTTCACATGATTTAGGGGTTATCCTTTTTATTTCATCCGAAACAACTCAACTACGAGTCCAGAGACGAAGGCTTTATTTAGATAACCCCAGAGTCGAAATTTGGCTTTATTCTTATTATTATTATAGCAACATTATTTAACCTCGGTCCTTTAAACAATTGACACATCAGGCGTCCTAACCGACAAGAGCCAGTAGTCTTATTTCGACCTTGGTAATTTTCTCGACCTTTTTGAAGGCTACAACATCGGCAGCGAACCAACCAGATGCAACAAACTTTTATCAGTCTCGGATTATTATTACTATGTGCCTTATTTTGAAGACTGCCACATCGGCAGCGAACCGACTAGAGACAGTAAACCTTTATCGGCCCATAGTTTTTATTATTACCTCCACCCTTTAAACGACTGTCACATCGGTATGCGAGCCGACCATGATCCAAAAGTCTTATTTCGGCTTCGGTTTATTACATAATTATTATTATTAGCCAAATTTCAAGTCCTGTGGTCTTTTAACTACCTAGACAACGGTAGCGAGCCGTCAGGAATCGGTAGCCTATTTCCCCACAACACTGACAAAACCTCGATGTGTACCTTACTTTCACCAGAAGGAATCTCTACGAAGTGATCTAAACTAAGAATCGCAAAAACCAAAGCAACTTTATTTATTTAACAAATATATAATGTTTATTAAGCTGATGGGAGCAAAAAGCCACAATTAACCTCTATGAGCTCTAAAGAGTTCCAACTACTCCACGCTTAGCATCTAACTTATACTTAACTCTATCATTTCTCGTTCTTCGCAAATTTAAAATCTTTAATAAAAAGATCCGCGAGTGCTTAGTCTAATAAAACAAGCTTTGCATATTTAAAGCCTATCATGAAAACTTGCAAACTCTTGGCTCTTTCAAGCTAGAATTCGCCTTTTAAAGCTTCTTGTATAAAAGACTAGCAAAAGCTTAAATTTATATAAGTTAAGGGGCAAGCTAGAGCGCAACATGCTCGATCAAGTCAAAATTTATACTTAAAAATACAACAATTCGTGTCAAAACACTTATTCTATTTTTGAATTTTTTTAAAATTTGGCATAAAATCACATATTTTTACTATTTTTGGTGGCAAAACGGGGTTACGTAAAGACAAGACAAATGCAAGTAAGATCAAATCGAAAGATCCCCCATACTAGAATTACACATTGTCCTCAATGTGAGACTGTCAACCCCATACTAATTTCAAGGCATAATCCAAATATTAAGGGGTCTCTACGTAAATCTAAAGCCGTTTATTAATTATGCTAATAGATAAACGTTAATCAATAAGATCTAGAATATCGGATTCCCATATAAAAGCATGCGAAGGATTGAAGCTCGAGTGGATGATGGACAAAACCACGAGCACGAGAGTCTTCATAATCCGGGGCAATCCTGGACATAAAACACAAAACACGAAACACGAGAAAGGAAGAGGCGAGCCTCCTCACATCACACTTATTCATTAACATACTACTATTAAGGATAAGCATGGGTTGCCACCCACGAAGCGCTTGTTTTCGTTAACCGAGTCATGAGCCTGACTCGACCCCGAATTTAGTGGTCCATGGGGAAAGTTTGGAGATCCGGGACAACCATCGGTGGTATGTCTCCTCCAAAATAGTGTTTAAGTCTATGACCGTTCACCTTGAAGTTTGGACCGTCGGTTTGAGATAACTCGATGGTTCCATAAGGGAAAACTTGAGCAACGGTGAACGGTCTGGTCCAACGGGTTTTGAGCTTTCCTGAGAAAATCTTTAATCGAGAATTGAAGAGAAGAACTCGATCACCAACGTTGAAGACGCGGTTCTTAATCTTGGAGTCATGAATCTTCTTTATTTTCTCTTTGTAGATTAAAGAGTTCTCGTAGGCTTGATCCCGGAGTTCATTTAATTCATTCATTTGAACTTTCCGGTGATCACCCGCGGTCTTAAGGTCAAAATTACAATGTTTTAAGGCCCAATAGGCCTTGTGTTCAAGTTCGATAGGAAGATGGCAAGCCTTTTCGTACAAAAGCTTATAAGGAGTGCATCCGATGGGTGTCTTGAATGCGGTATGGAAGGCCCATAATGCATCATCTAATTTATCGGACCATGAAGCTCGGTTTTCACCTACGGTCCTTTCTAAAATACGTTTCAAACCACGATTTGAAACCTCCACTTGTCCACTCGTTTGTGGATGATACGCGGTAGAAAGACGGTGGGTAACTCCATACTTAAGCATGACCTTCGCGAATTGGTCATTGCAAAAATGAGTACCACGATCACTAATTATAGCACGAGGAGTTCCAAATCGGGCAAAAAGAGATTTCAAGAATTTAACAACGACTTGGGCATCATTAGTGGGGATCGCTTTAGCTTCAACCCATTTAGACAAGTAGTCAACGGCCACGAGAATGTACTTGTTCCCTCGAGAAGATGGGAACGGTCCCATAAAATCGATGCCCCACACGTTAAAGATCTCGCATACTTGAATTGCATTTTGAGGCATTTCGTCTTTTTGCGAGATTTTGCCTTGACGTTGACATGAGTCACATGACTTTACCATGTCATGGGCATCGCGGTAAATTGTCGGCCAATAGAAACCAGAATCAAAGACTTTCTTAGCGGTGTAGTTTGCACCATGATGTCCCCCGGTGGGTCCATTATGGCAAGCCGTGAGGATATCAACGGCTTTTTGGCCGTAAACACATCGCCTAATCACTTGATCCGCACAAATTTTAAACAAGTAGGGGTCGTCCTTCTAAAAAATAATGCTTTACGTCTTTGAAGAATTTTCTTCTTTTGTTGGGACGAATCCTTTCATTATAAAATTCTGCATGGTAATTTGCAATGTCGGCAAACCATGGGGTACTAGAATCACCATGAAAAGTTATCAAGCTCGAGAGGAAATGTTTCATTAATTTCCTTTTTCTCGAGATCACCTTCATGAGTATTTTCTAATCTAGACAAGTGGTCGGCCGCGAGATTCTTCGCTCCTTTTTTTATCACGAAGAATAACATCGAATTCTTGGAGTAGGATAATCCACCGGATCAATCTCAGCTTAGCATCTTGCTTAGCAAGAAGATACTTAAGAGTCGAGTGGTCCGTATACACTATGGTCTTCGATAAGACTAAGTAAGGCCGGAATTTCTCGAAAGCATACACCACGGCTAATAACTCTTTTTCCGTTATCGTGTAATGTGCTTGAGCATCCGTCATGGTCTTACTTGCATAGTTTATAGGCTGAAAATATTTGGTCTTACGTTGCCCCAAGACTGCACCTACCGCATAATCACTAGCGTCGCATATAATTTCAAATGGTAGGTCCCAATTGGGGGCAACTAAAATTGGGGCTTCGGTTAACTTTTTTTAAGTATATTAAACGCTTCAATATATTCTTTCGAGAAAATAAACGAAGTTTCTTTTTCAAGAAGATGGGTCATCGGCCAGGCGATTTTAGAAAAATCTTAGATAAATCGACGATAGAACCCGGCGTGACCTAAAAAACTTCGAACGCCTTTGACGGAAGTCGGATGAGGGAGTTTAGCTATAACATCAACTTTAGCTCTGTCGACCTCAATCCCGGACTTTGAAATCTTATGGCCGAGGACAATGCCCTCTTTAACCATGAAATGGCACTTCTCCCAATTTAGAACTAAGTTGGTATCTTCGCACCGTTTTAGCATTTTGTCTAAATGGGAGAGGCAAGACGAGAAAGAATCCCCGAAGACCGAGAAATCGTCCATGAAGACCTCCATTGTTTCCTCGATCATGTCGTGGAAAATGGCCACCATGCACCTTTGGAACGTGCCCGGAGCATTACATAAGCCGAAAGGCATTCGTCGGTAGGCAAACGTCCCATAAGGGCAAGTGAAGGTGGTCTTCTCTTGGTCTTGCGGGTCAATAGGAATTTGAAAATATCCGAAAAATCCATCTAGAAAACAATAGTATTCATTCCCTGCTAAACGTTCTAGCATTTGGTCCATGAAAGGCAACGGGAAATGGTACAACCCCATTAAGAGCTGATCATTTAGCTTACGATTGTCAATTACAAAACTGCCTTCCCGTTTCTTTCGTGTGGGGAATTAACTCATTATCTTCGTTTTCAACTACGGTCATGCCACCCTTCTTAGGCACACAATGAACGGGGCTCACCCATGGACTATCAGAGATAGGGTAAATCAATTCGGCATCAAGGAGTTTGATAACTTCCTTTTTGATAACCTCATGAATTTTCGGATTTACCCTTCGTTGATGTTGAATCGCCGGTTTGAAGTCGTCTTCCATTAAGATCTTGTGAGTACAAAAACTAGGGTCAATACCCTTAATGTCAAAAAATTTCCATGCGATGGCCCGTTTGTGTGACTTAAGAACCTTTAAAAGGGCGTCTTTTTCTTCTTCTTTTAATTCTTTAGAAATCATGACGGGTAATTTATCGGTTCCTTCTAAAAACGCGTATTCAAGATGAGACGGTAAATCCTTGAGCTCAAGCTCCGGAGGATCATCAATAGAAGATTTTATCATTTTAAGTTCCTCAAAATTAAGTTCTTTCGGAGGGAGAGGAGATGATGGATCATCATTTAATAACTTCTCAAGAAGACGAATGTCTCCCTCCGGATCAAAATCGGCATCATCAATTCCTGGTGGAATTGAATCATTTTAAAGACAAGCTTCGATTTCTTCCAAAATGAAGTCACCTCCTTCAAAAGGAGTGAACGAGGGGGAAGAAGAAGCAATGATAGGATCCGAAGGAGTGGGATTGCCACTTGTCGAACTATCCGAAAATCCAAGCACTTCTTGAGCATACTCCTCGCAAGCAACGTCTATAACATTGACTTGATGAACAGTTTCATCATAGTAATTGCGAGAGTATCTCTAAGTGTGCCCGACTTTAAACGTAATGGCTTCATCATAGACTCGAAGAGTCATTTCTTCACTGTGCACATCGATTAAATCTCGTGCCGTCCTCAAAAAAGGTCTCCCGAGGATGAGAGGAACCCGAGGATCGACATCGTAATCAACTACAACGAAGTCGGCCAAAAAATAAAACTTTCCTACTTTTACAAAGACATCTTCGGCAATATCGTTCAGAATAACAGTCGATCGGTTTGCAAGTTCGAGTGTCATGCGGGTCGAAATGAGTTACGGGAGCGAAAGCTGCTTCCACACGGAAATAGGCATTAGATTAATGCTAGTGCCAAGATCGGCCAAGGCTAAGCATTCATCTAGCTCCGGAAAATCACACGGGATGAGAAATTTGCCGGGGTCTCCAAGTTTTTCGGGCAACTTCTTAAGGAGCACCACCGAGCAATTCTCATTTAACAAAGTATTTGTTAATTCAAATAATTTTTCCTTATTACTTAGAAGACTCTTAAACGTAGAAGCAAACTTCGGCATATTAAGCAGAGCATCCGCGAAGCTAATATCGAAGTGTAATCTTTGAAAGATTTGAAGAAACTTCAACATTTGATTATTAGCTTTTTCGCGGAGCTTTTGGTCGTTAAGTCTCGAAGGATAAGGTATTGACGGTTTAGGTTTAGGCTTTGGAGCAACTTCGGGCCCGGAATCGGGTCTTGGACAACTGGAGGTTGGACGTGTGCGGTACTTTCTAAACTTGTATTTTGCACCTTGTCCTTTGTCGCCTCAGTTTCACGTTCCACTTCCTTCGGGGGAGGAGAAGGAGTAGGTGGAATCGTAGGTCCATCATAAGCAACACCACTTCGGGTGGTAATAGCTTTCACGTCACCTCTCGGGTTAGCAACGGTATTACTAGGAAGTGATCCCGAACCCGAGGGATTTTGCATTTGAAAGAAATTACTTAACATGTTCTTTATCTCATTGTTCTGATTCGTCATTGAAGTCTTGAATTCATTTTTCAATTTTGTTTTCATGTTATTAATTTGATTTTGCATAGCTCTCATATTAACTTCATTAGTCTTTATGTAGTTTTAAAGATCATTCAAAGGTCCAACTTGAGCTTGATAATTTAGAGCTTGAAAATTCGGAGCTTGATAATTGTTGTTTCCTTGATTGAAGTTTTGCCCTCTTCCTTGATTGTTCGGAGCTTGATAATTCCCTTGATTTTGATTTTGATTGTATCGGTTTTGATTATTTTGCACATTTGGTTTATTGAAACCGGGTGGTCCAAGGTAATTATTCGAGCGATAGCTAAGCAAATTACGGTCACCTTGCGGTTGGTAGGAATTACCCCCCGAATTATGGTTACCCGTAGTAGCATAAGTGGCCTCTTGAGTGTAACCATCGACGGCTGGGCACTCAGTAAAAGAATGAGGACCACCACAAGTCTCGCATTTCGTATCAACAGATTTGACCGTTTGCATTTGTTTCATCATATTAAGAAAATTCTTATTCATTAATTCTAATTGTCGAACAACTTCGGGACTCTCGGTAGAATTAGTAGAAGAGATATTTCTAGGTGTCTTGTCTCGAGTTGCTGAAGTGTCCCAATGGTTGTGGTGAGCGGTCATGTTCTCGATCAATTCGTAACATTCTTCCGGTGTCTTTTGCATAAAAGTTCCTCCCGCTGCAGCATTGATGGTGTCCCGATGACTTAATGTCAAACCATTATAAAACGTATCAATTTGTGTAACTAAAAGCATGTTGTGGTTAGGACACCGATCAATGGACAATTTGTAACGCTCCCATGCCTCGAATAATGATTCGTGCGGTTTTTGTTCAAATTTCGTGATCTCGTTCCTTAATTTAGTCACCATTGAAGGAGGAAAATATTTCGAGAGAAATTTTCTCATCATATCGTTGAAAGAGTGGATGGAATTCCTTGGAAGGCGATCATACCATGCAATAGCATGATGCGTCAAGGAATATGGGAAAAGAGATAAACGAAGGGCGTCATCAGAGACCCCATTTTGCTTCATATGTTGAGTAATTTCCAAAAATTTGTCAATATGTCTATTGGCATCGTCGCCCGGTAATCGTGAAATTGGCAAGTATTTTGAACATGTTGGATCATGTGATGACGAAGTCTAAAATCCGTTGCTTGAATTGGAATCGGGGCAATTGGTCTGCCCCGTCCATTTATAGACGGTTGGCACAACTCCTCCATCGATCGGGGAGCTTGCTCATTAGGTCTCACCAACGGAGGTGGACCATTATTATTAGGAGGAAGGGGACCCGCAGGAGGCGGTCCCTGATTATTATGAGGAATGCTCATAACTTCTTCGAAGTTGAAAAGAGATGACGGTTCACCAAAATTCCTTCGTCGAATAAGACTCTCGGGGTCTCTAAGCGGAGAAAATAGATTAGAAGAAGTAGAGCGAGTGCTCATGCACTAAAAACAAGATAAGAAAAATAAGATAGAACGAAAATATTTTTGTAACCGATAATCGAACAAGTGTAAGGTAGCTCTTTAGAAAACGCACAAAGAAGCGGATGAGAGGGTAAGCGCAAAGCGTTTTAAAAACCTTCTCCTTTCGGGTCGAAGTTCGTAGGATCAACCCTCCTTAAACCTCTCTTATAGTATGTTAATCTAAAAGTGAGTCGTTTTCACAAGTGACACAACGGTTATTGTTGTTTTTCAATTTTTATTTAAAATTTTATACTTTTTTTAGAAAAAAAAAATTGAGAAAAAAAAATTATTTTTGTATTTTTATGGTCTTATAAAAGAAAATAGAAAATAATAAACAATAACTTCACGGGGAAGGATCTTCAAGGCACTAACTTCAAATACTTCGCGAAAATCATACACATGTCCCCGGCAGCGGCGCCAAAAATTGATTCGATGACAAATAGTCTATATATAATTAAACATATATCCTAAATATCTCAAATTAATTATAGTATAGAGAGTATCCCGTTTGATATAAAAATTGCTTGAGGACAAATAATATTTAATCTCTCGGATGTCGTATCCCGACAAGAGTTGAATTTGAAGTCCGCAAAGGTATTTTGTTTGATGCTCGAATATCAAATATTTTGAATTTTGATTTTAATTCTATTAACGCAAATTAGAAAAAATAAATTGAGAAAAAAATTTATTTTTGTATTTTTATGGTCTTATAAAAGAAAATAGAAAATAATAAACAATAAACAATAACTTCACGGGGAAGAATCTTCAAGGCACTAACTTCAAATACTTCGCGAAAATCATACACATGTCCCCGGCAGCGGCGCCAAAAATTGATTCGATGACAAATAGTCTATATATAATTAAACATATATCCTAAATATCTCAAATTAATTATAGTATAGAGAGTATCCCGTTTGATATAAAAATTTGAGAAAATTCCAAAAAATGCTTAACACTATTCCTAAGGTTTCTAAAGTAAAATGGCTCAAAAAGCTTAAACCAATAAGCTGATAAAAATCAAATAAGCTGAACAAGCTTAATTCCTAAAGAACCTATAACATTTAAATCATGCAAGACTTGTTTGAAAAAGACCCCAGGGCACGTTGGTTAAGTTGTTATGTATGTAAAGGGCAGGTCACAGGTTCGAGTCCTGTGACACCTTTTTGAAAAAAACATTTTTTTTATTTTCTTTTTGAAAAAGCTAAACTATAAGCTAAAAATAAGCAACTTTAACAAATGGACTTTTTGATAAAGCTTATTAAAAAGCTACTTGAAAAATGACAGATATGGCTTTTAAGCATTTTGACACTAAGCTAAAGCTGATTGACTTTTAAGGACTTAATAAGCAAATAAGAAAACAAATAAGCTAAAATCAGACCTACACCTAGACCTAATGGACACTAAGGTTTAAGAATAAGCAAACAAAATAAGCTAAGCAAACAGTAAAAAGCATAGAAAGCAGATACGAAAACCACTATTTGAAAGACTTAAGACACACTTTTAAAGCTAAACTTAGAACTAATAAGCTAGAAGTAAAAGCTAACAAACCTAAAACATATTTAGATTAATACTTGAAGTACACAAATAAGCTAAACTTAAGAAAATAGGGTAAACATATAAGCTAGAAAAAGACTATGAAAATTGGCAGACACAAACTTGTTTTTGGCTTTTTCAAAGTTTATTTGACAATCTTTAAGCTAAAAAATAAGATTCTTAAACACTTTTACCAAAAGAACTCAAAACAGATTGAACATAGATTCCTATAAGCTAGATTTAATCAAAATTAATCAAAGTTTAGCAAGGGATTGATCACAATTTATCTGCACATCCAGACCCTTTTAAGCTCAAACCATCTACTACCCTTTGATTGTTTTTGATTAATATACTCCTTTTTAAAAGATAAAATCATAATACATATGCTTAGTGATTCTATAGGACTTCATTTAACTTCAAAAACTACCTAAAGTAGAACTTTAAAGGAAGTTTAATTAAGCGTTTTGAAAAGCCATTAAACTAGCAGACTTGGAATTCAAATATAACAACCTAAAAACTTAACAAAACTACTTTAAGGCTTATAAAATCCAAAGCCCAAAATTAATTAGAGCTTATTAAAACAGACTTAATAACCAAAAACAGCTTGGAACTCTAATTTTCACTTACTAAACAGCTTATCCCAAACACTCCTTTAAGAATTTGAAAATCCTTTTTAAGCCAAGACAGACTTAAATAAGCTTTGATAACTAAAAACAAATTAAGAACTAAACATTTTAAAGACAAATAAGTAAAAACTTAGGTAAAATAAGCATTTAACTATAAGCTATACTAATAAGCTAATATGACTAAATACAAAGCAGATTTTAAGAAAACTCAACTCTATACTATTTTAGACTAAAACTAAACACAATAAGCTATATTAGAACAAATTAAGAATAGAATAAGCAATCAATAAGCTGTAATAAGCAGTAATAAGCAAAAACAAAAATTAAGCTTAAAAAGAAGGAAAAGTAATTGTACCTTGATCCCAGCTTAACATGGATCTAAACTGCTCATTAAGAGCTTAAATCTATAAGCTCCAGCTTGTTTAAGAACAAGCTGGTATTGTCCATAAACTCATCCCAATCTGGCTTATCATCCAAAACATAAGCTAAGGTAATTTTGAGTGATTTTGAAGTGGATGCTTATTCAGTTTAAGGTTTAGGTGAGCCAAACTGAGTAAGCAGTAGCTTAAATAGTTAAGACAACTTAATGTGCTTATTAGCTTATTATTATTCAGGCTTAAACCATAATTGCATTTAAGTAAAGACAGAATTTAAGGTGAAATTTAAATGAAACCGACTTTTATTAATCTTAAAAGAGGATTACAATCTGCTTGAAAAGAGAAATTACATTAAAAAGAAAATAATAAGCTAAGATTACATAAGAAGCTACTAAAAACTATTTTAAGCTAAAATCCTACACACCCTTTCATGTGTGATGAGCCTCTTTATTTATAGTGAGGAAGAGAAGGTTCTAGACTTTCAGGAGCGTCTTCACTTGTCCATCCTTAGCCCTTAGATCTAATCAAATCAATTTGAGCCCTTGATCATACAACCACGTATTCTCCACCAATCAATTAGCTTAGGATTGCCATCGTGTCTAATAGTGTGACAGATGTGTCAGGTAATTCCTTCTAGAAGCACTTGAGCGTAATTGATTTACCCTGTGGGCTTTTTGTGGGGTGAAAGTAAAAAAAAGGAGGGAAAGAGAGACGATAAACAATAATCTTGACTTTTCTTATAAAGTGGGATTGACCGGGGGTGGGATTGGGCTTGACTTGGGCTCAGTTGTATAACTTTGGGCCAAAGTGGGATAAAAGGGTTAATGGATTTGGACTTGTTTTTATTGTTGGATTTAAGGTTTAGTATGAATCATAATGGGCTGACCCGACCCATTAAAATAAGTACGGGTTGGCCCATTAAGGATGTATACGCCTTCGGCCTTGATTTCTCACGCTCTTTCCATTCCCGTGCTCGGTTTTGTCCGTTTTGCTTCGTTTTGTCCATTTTTTACATATCCGTTACCTACAAGACACAATTCACAATACAAACGTATACAATGTATTTTTTATGTATTTTTGGTCTTTTAAGCTCATTTTATTAAGGAAAATTGATATGTGATTAAACACATATAAAAAATCCCCCATACTAAGCTATTGCCGTGTCCTCACGCAATGTCATAAACACACTTAGAAAACCAAAAATTTCAACCCTCTTAGACTAATTACCTCGAAAAGTTGCTAAGTGTTCATCCAAGGGGATTAAGAAATTACTAGTTTTGAAAAGCTCCCCGTTTTACCATTTTTATGCATTTATTATTTTTCATTCATATCATACTTCACGGAACAAGAAACACTAAAAGAATAAATTCATCGTCCTCGATTTTTCACCCGCCCCAAACCAAGCTTAAAAACAAAATCATTGTTAAATACAAGTTAAGATGCTAACACTACTCATAGATGCAAATTGTGTATGCATAGCCACTTTCCGTTTCCTTATTCCTAAGTCCCCTAAGGATTTTATTCTTATTAATCGTGACAAATAAATTAAGTCCTTATAAAGTAAACCCGGTTTAGACCATAATTAGTTTGAAATCATTTCCTAAAGAGACGATATGGTAAGAATAAGGTCCACATTAAGGTTCTAATTTCGTATGATTTAGGGGTTATCCTTTTTATTTCATCCAAAAGAACTCAACTACGAGTCGAAAGATGGAAGCTTTATTTAGATAACCCCAGAGTCAAAATTTGGCTTTATTATTATTATTATTGCAAAATTATTAAACCTCCCAGTCCTTTAAACAACTGCCACATCAGTATGCGAGCCGACCATGGTCCAGGGGTCTTATTTCGACTAGGAGATCCTTGACCTTTTTGAAGGCTATAACATCGGCAGCGAACCGACCAGATGTAGCAAACTTTTATCAGTTTTGGATTTATTATTCTTACAATGGGCCTTCTTTTGAAGACTGCCACATCGGCAGCAAACCAACCAGAGACAGTAAACTTTTATCAGCACACAGTTTTTATTATTATTATTATTATTATTATTATTATTATTATTATTATTATTATTATTATTATTATTATTATATTATTATTATTATTATTATTATTATTATTATTATTATTATTACCTCCATCCTTTAAATGACTGTCACATCGGTATGCGAGCCGACCATGATTCAGAAGTCTTATTTCGGCTTCGGTTTATTATATTATTATTATTTTAGCCAAATTTCAAGTCCTGTGGTCTTTTAACAACCTAGACAACGATAGCGAGCCGTCAAGAATCGGTAGCCTATTTCCCCACAACACTGACAAAACCTCGATGTGTACCTTACTTTCACCAGAAGGAATCTCTACGAAAGGATCTAAACTAAAAATCGCAAAAACCAAAGCAACTTTATTTATTTAACAAATATATAGTGTTTATTAACCTGATGGGAGTAAAAAGCCATAATTAACCTCTATGAGCTCTAAAGATATCCAACTACTCCACGCTTAGCATCTAACTTATATCTTACTCTATCATTTCTCGTTCTTCGCAAATTTAAAATCTTTAACAAAAAGATCCGCGATGCTTAGTCTAATAAAAAAAAGCTTTGCATATTTAAAGTCTATTATGGAAACTTACAAACTCTTGGCTTTTTCAAGCTAGAATTCGCGTTTCAAAGCTTCTTGTATAAAAGACTGGCAAAAGCTTAAATTTATATAAGTTAAGGGGTAAGCTAGAGCGCAACATGCTCGATCAAGTCAAAATTTATTCTCAAAAAGACAAAACTATGTGTCAAAACACTTATTCTATTTTTTGAATTTTTTTTGATTTTGGCATAAAATCACATATTTTTGGTATTTTTGGTGGAAAAACAGGGTTACGTGAAGACAAGGCAAATGCAAGCAAGATCAAATTGAAAGATCCCCCCATACTAGAACAAAACATTGTCCTCAATGTTTAAAAAGGTCTCTATATAAATCTAAAGCCTTTTATTAATTATGCTAATAGATAAACGTTAATCAATAAGATCTAGGATATCGAATTCCCATACATAAGCATGCTAAGGATTGAAGATCGAGTGACGATGGACAAAACCACGAGCACGAGAGTCTTCAAAATATGAGGCAATCCTGGACACAAAAAACAAAACACGAGAAACAAAGAGGCGAGCCTCCTCATATCACACTTGTTAATAAATATTATACTAATATACTACTACTAGGGATAAGCATGAGTTGTCACCCATGAAGCGCTTATTTTTGTTAACCGAGTCACGAGCCTGACTCGACCTCAAATTTAGTGGTCCATGGGGAAAGTTTGGAGATCCGGGACAACCATAGGTGGTATATCTCCTCCAAAATAGTGTTTAAGTCTATGACCGTTCACTTTGAAGCTTGGTTTGTTGGTTTGAGATAACTCGACGGCTCCATAAGGGAAAACTTGAGCAACGGTGAGCGGTCCGGTCTAACGGGTTTTAAGCTTGCCTGAGAAAATCTTTAATCGAGAATTAAAGAGAAGAACTCGATCACCAACGTTGAAAACGCGGTTCTTAATCTTGGAGTCATGAATCTTCTTTGTTTTCTCTTTATAGATTAAATAATTTTCGTAAGCTTGATCCCGAAGTTCATTTAATTCATTCATTTGAACTTTCTAGTGATCACCCGCGTTCTTAAGGTCAAAATTGCAATGCTTTAAGGCCCAATATGCCTTGTGTTCAAGTTCAATAGGAAGATGACAAGCCCTTTCGTACATAAGCTTATAAGGAGTGCACCCGATGGGTGTCTTGAATGCGGCATGAAAGGCCCATAAAGCATCATCTAACTTATCGGACCATGAAGCTTAATTTTCGCCTACGGTCCTTTCTAAGATACGTTTCAAACCACGATTTGAAACCTCTACTTGTCCACTAGTTTGTGGATGATACGCGGTAGAAAGACGGTGAGTAACTCCATACTTAAGCATGACCTTCGCGAATTTGTCATTGCAAAAATGAGTTCCGCGATCACTAATTATAGCACGAGGAGTTCCAAATCAAGCAAAAAGAGATTTTAAGAATTTAACAACAACTCAGGCATCATTAGTGGGGAGCGCTTTTGGTTTGACCCATTTAGACAAGTAGTCAACAGCCACAAGAATGTATTTGTTCCCTCGAGAAGACGAGGACGGTCCCATAAAGTCGATGCCCCACACGTCAAAGATTTTGCATACTTGAATTGCATTTTGAGGCATTTCATCTTTTTGTGAGATTTTGCCTTGACGTTGACATGAGTCACATGACTTTACCATGTCATGGGCATCGCGATAGATTGTCGACCAATAGAAACTAGAATCAAAGACTTTCTTAGCGGTGTAGTTCGTACTATGGTATCCCCCGATGGGTCCATTATGGCAAGCCGTGAGGATATCAACGGCCTCTTGGCCGTAAACACAACGTCTAATCATTTGATCCGCACAAATTTGAAACAAGTATGGGTCATCCCAAAAATAATGCTTTACATCCATAAAATTTTTTTCTTTAGTTGGGACGACATCCCTTTCATTACAAAATTCCCCGCATGGTAATTTGCAATGTCGGCAAACCATGGGGTACTAGAATTACCTTGAAAAGATATCATTCTGAGGGTCTCGAGAGGAAATGTTTTGATAATTTCCTTTTTCTTTCTAATCTAGATAAATGGTCGGCCGTGAGATTCTCCACTCCTTTTATCACGAATAATGACATCAAATTCTTGGAGTAGGAGAATCTACCAGAGCAATCTCAACTTAGCATCTTGCTTAGCAAGAAGATACTTTAGAGCTGAGTGGTCTGTATACACTATAGTCTTTGATAAGACTAAGTAAAGCCAGAATTTCTCAAAATCATACACCATGGCTAATAACTCTTTTTCTGTAGTAGTGTAATGTGCTTGAGCATCCGTCATGGTCTTACTTGCATAGTTGTAGGTACCTAATATATCATTTCACTTCCATACAAATAGGTATGAATCAATGATAAGAAACCATAAGAAAAGAGATAGAA
>BQNB010080588.1:0-29887 GCA_026074375.1 Tanacetum coccineum
TCTTTCATCTTTAATCTAATCTTCTATCTTTTCCTTCTCTCTTTTCTCTTTTCTATTTTTGCTTATTGGTATGGCTTATTGTTGTGAGATGGGTTAAGCTTTTGGGATAACAAGATCTATTTGGGCTGGACTCCCCGTTGGTGTACCCAGTTACGTGTAACCAATTGCACATCATTAGAAATCACGCGGGGAGGTATTCACAGGGGCTATAACGTATCACCATACCTTAAGGCTTCGGATTCATGAGCTAATGGAAATAATAAATATATTTTCAATACCAGGTGTATATCAACGTAACCCAAATATCGCATTTGCATTCAAATTATATTACTTAAACCTATGGATTTCACTCAACCTTTGTGTTGACTTTTTAGCATGTTTTATCTCAGGTAACTAATGGCACGGAGTGGCGAGGACATGATGATGGAAAAACCGTTATCATTCAAACTTTATTGTATAGATTTTGGGAACCTCTCGTTTGTAAAAACTCTGAAGAAATAATGAATGATAACTTATTTTCAAAAACGACTCTTTTTTATTCGTTTTCTATGATTATGACTGTTGTACCTTGAAGTAATACCCCAGATTAGCTTCCGCTGCTATATGTAAAAATGGTGGTGTTACAATGTTAAACATTATTTCTAGGATGATCCCTATCTTTTTTGTACTTGTGCGGATCAAATCATTCGACGGTGTGTGCATGGTCAAGAAGCTTTTGAATTCCTCAAAGCTTGTCATGAAGGACCCACCGGGGGCCATCACAGTGCTAATCTCACCTCTCGAAAAGGATTTGATGCCGGTTTCTTTTGGCCTACCATATATCGAGATGCCCATACGATGATCAAATCTTGTGATACGTGTCAAAGACAAGGTAAAATTTCACAACGAGATGAGATGCCTCAAAACGCTATCCAAGTTTGTGAAATCTTCGATGTATGGGGTATTGATTTCATGGGACCATTTCCGTCTTCACATGGGAATAAATACATCCTCGTAGCCGTTGATTATCTTTCAAAATGGGTTGAAGCAAAGGCGCTCCCCACAAATGATGCTAGAGTTGTAGTTAAGTTTTTGAAATCTCTTTTTGCCCGATTCGGAACACCTAGAGCTATTATAAGCGATCGTGGGACCCATTTTTGTAATGATCAGTTTGCTAAAGTAATGTCTAAGTATGGGGTCACTCATCGTCTAGCTACCGCTTATCACCCTCAAACAAGCGGTCAAGTGGAGGTGTCCAATCGTGGTTTGAAACGTATTCTAGAAAGGACGGTTGGAGAAAACCGTGCCTCATGGTCCGACAAACTAGATGACGCTTTGTGGGCATTTCGTACTGCTTTTAAGACACCGATTGGTTGTACGCCTTACAAGTTAGTGTATGGAAAGTCTTGCCATTTACCTATCGAGTTAGAGCATAAAGCATATTGGGCTTTGAAACATGCTAACTTCAATCTTAAAACCGCGGGTGATCTCCATAAGCTTCAACTTAATGAACTTAATGAGCTTCGTGATCAAGCTTACGAGAATTCTTTGATTTATAAAGAGAGGATGAAGAAGCTTCACGACTCAAAGATCAGAAACAGCATTTTCAATGTTGGTGATCGAGTTTTACTCTTTAACTCTCGTCTTAAGATATTCTAGGGAAAGCTTAAAACTCGTTGGTCAGAACCTTTCACCATTACCAAAGTCTTTCCATACGGAACCATTGAGTTATCTCAACCCGATGGTCCGAACTTTAAGGTGAATGGTCATCGTGTGAAGAATTACTTCAGAGGGGACTTACCACCCAAGGTAGTCCAGGATCTCCTCACTCTCTTTAAGGACGAATAAATTCGGGGACCGAGTCAAGCTATGTGACTCGGTTACCAAAAACAAAGCGCTTCGTGGGAGGCACCCCATGCTTATCCTTCTATCTTCTTTCTTATTGTGATGTGAGGAGGCTTGTACTCTTCCAATTCTTGTTGTTGTTTGTACTTGTGATTGTTTGCAGGATTGATCCAAAATTTTTTGAAGACTCTCGTGTTCTGTGTTTTGTCCCGGTCCACTCGAGCTTCCTAGCCTTTGCTTGCCATTAGTTTGGGGAAATCCGATATCCTAAAGATTATTATCGACTAACATTTATCTTTTAGCACACTTGATAAACGGCTTAAGATTTTTGTGATACTTTCTTCAGGCTTGAGTTATGCATTCGACCTTTTTGAGTTCTAGTATGGGGTTTTTAAGTCTTAGGCTAGGAAACATTGAGGACAATGTTTAATTTTAGTATGGGGTAGTATATCTTCGATATAATCTTACCTACTTTTGCCCGTTGTTCTCACGTACCCCGTTTTCCCACCAAAATTTTCAAAAATATGAAATTTTTTAAAATTTTCAAAAATAAAATAAGTGTTTTGTCACAATTTTGACTTTCTTGCTGGGTAGAATAAGAGTAAATTTTGACCCGATCGAGCGTGTTGAGCTCTAGCTTGTTCCTTAACTTTTAGGCTAAGCGTTCGCGGAAATTCGCGAAGAACGAAAAATGATAGAGTTAAGTATGAGTGGGATGCTAAACAAGGATTAGTTGGAAATCTTAAGAGCTCATGTATGTAATTTGTGGCTTTTTCTCCCATAAGCTCTTAACCGGATTAATATACGTGCTGTTTTTGGAGATTAAACTTAAATCAACAATTTTTATGTAATATATAGCAAAAATTTTAGTCTTAGTTCAAACTTATACTTGAATTTTTCAAAAAAAAGTCTTCATTAAAATAATAATAATAATAATAATAATAATAATAATAATAATAATAATAAACATAAGCTGTGGGCTGATAAAAGTTTACTACATCTTGCCGGCTCATAATCGATGTGGTAGTCTTCTAAACGAAAGCCCATAGTAAGAATAAAAATCCGAGACTGATAAAAGTCTGTTGCATCTTGCCGGCTCACAACCGATGTTGCAGCCTTCTAAAAGGTCGAGGGTTACAATTGCATAAATGTTTAATATTAAGTTTAAATTAATAAATAGATTTCTTTTTGTTAAATTCAAATATGCTTTTGAATTTTGACTATTCTATTTTAAAGCTATGCATATACGGGAAACCTGAGAGTTTTTGAAACCTAAGGTCCGTGAGTCCCGATACTAGTCTCTGTGGGGTGTCAAAAGCCTGGTCACTTAGCCGCAAGGTTGGGATGTGCAGAGACGAAAGTCGCTACATGGGATGATCTCGCCTTCAAACTCATTATTCTCGGGTGGAACGTGAAGCATAGTATTTTGCAAAACGTTGATCCATGGTTGAAATTCAAAATAGCACATTCACTTAAGATATAGTAAATGTCAGAGTGAAAAAGTTCACAAGATGCAAATATGAAGTACGTTAGCAAATCTTTACTGATATTAGCTGTGATTTCGTTTTATTAAAAAGCTTTGGTTTTGGATATGTGAAAAAGTCGGGGACGATAGAATTTATCCTTTTTAGGATGCTTCTCGATCGAAATGCATCTTGTTATATGATCCCTAATAGTTATGGAATAAACGAAAGTCGAATATTCTAAGTTTACCTTATATATATATAATATAACTATATATTATATTATATATATATATATATATATATATATATATATATATATATATATATATATATGAAAAAGTTTTGAAAAATGGGAAAATGGGGTGTTTTAAAGCTTGTGATTTCTTAACTCTCTCCACGAAAGTCTTTGCTACTTTTCAAAGATTTAGTTTGGGGAGGTTTAGAGGTATTTGGTTTTAGAGCATATAATATTGCGTGAGGACACGGCAATCACTTAGTTTGGGGAATTTTGATATGTGAGAAATCACATATCTTTATTATATCCAAAATAGCCCTTAAATGATCAAAATGTGCAAAAATATACTTGTATATTGCTTGTTTTGTCTTTGTGATTGTGTAGGTACGGATAATGCAAATATCACAAGAAATCGGCCAAAACCGGACAAACACGGACACGAGAACGGAAGAGCACACAAAGAGCCGGGAGTTTCTACAAAAAGGTCAAGAAGTCAACTCAAGGTCAAATGGTCAACCCTTGGTCAACAAGTCAACTCTATGAAGACAAAATCCTAAAATACCTAAAACAGCCCCTCAAAGTTAAGCCTTAACTCAAAAATAACCCTAAAAGCCCTAACACCGTTATCTCTTTATATTATAAGAGATAACGGTCAAAGCCCAAAACCCCAAGTCAAATCCTCCCGTTTAAACGAGTAAAAAGGCGCGAGTGAATAGTTATTACTATTCATCGTCGTTCTCAGCTAGTTACCCCACTTAAACAAAGGGTAAATTCAAATTGATGAGATGGCTTGAAGATTCGAGTACTAAGTGACATGCTGTCAAAAGGAGACGTCACCAAACCTTCTTATTGGTTGAATCCTCACAAGGAATGACACGCGGGCATTGATGAAACACATATGGAAGTGGGTTTTTACACTGAAATCAAGCCAAAAGAAGCACAAGGCTCTGACACACGGATTGCCATGCTGGCAATCCGTGTGCTCACTTAATGATCCAACGGCTCAAAATTAGGATCCAATGATTGGCATTAAATAAAGGGTTTAGATCAATTATAAGAGGATCCGTATCCAGACTCCTAGAAGCTTCACCAAGACCCTATAAATAGAGAGCCTCTCCTCACACACATCATCTTCTTTTTCTATAGCATTTTAAGTAGTACTTAAATTTAGTTTTAGCTTTATGTAATTTTCATTAAATGTAATTTAATTGATGTTTTTTAAGTCTTGTAATCTCTATTTCAATTATTGTTAATTAGCTTTTGAATCAATGAAATCTAGTTTAATTACATGTTTTGATTTTACTCATTTTATAAACTGTTTCATAAGCCACATACTAATCATAAGCTATAATAAGCTCATTAAGCTTAATTACCCCTTGGAATTGGATGGCTGCTTGGTAATTAAGCTTTGGTCTAGTCCTGAAGGTCAGGAGTAGGTTTAGATTAGGTTTTGCATTAATAAGCTCTTAACAGCTTATAGCTTATAAGCTATAAGCGAATGGATTAAGCTCTTTATTGAGTTTATGATCTCTGTTTAGCTGAGATCTGAGGTACCTTTTCTTATCCTTTTTAAGTTTTATAAGTATTAGAATAAAATTTATAAAAATCCAAATATGTGCTTAAATCAGTTTCAGCTTATTGTAGTGTTAATATTGCTTATTTTCTGTTAGTAATTGCCTTATAGTTTCTTATATAATAGCCTATGTTATAGATGTGATGTATGCTGTTTCTTACTTAATTCAGTTTAGAATAGCTTATTATAGTTTAAAATTTGAAAATCTAAAAATAAAGGGGTGTTTGGCATAGCAATACTAACTGATAGTTAGTACTGCTTGTGCCACTTTTGGTTCTTTAATCTGAATTTAAACTTCATTGTTAGGATTATAAGTTAGAATTTATGATTGTTTGTTAGTTAAAATTAAGTTTTCTATAAATCTTTAGTTACACTTTGAATCTGTTAAGCTCAAATACCTTCTCATTTACAAATTTAGCTTAAGACTTTCCTAGGTAGTTGCTCTTAGATTAGTGATTAAAAAGTGTTAGAATGGGTTTCTTTGGCCTGCACTTTGTCTATTTGATTTGTGTCAAAATTGTGCAAAATGCATCAGCAGTGTTAAGCTACAAGTAGCCCTTTTCAAGTTTGAATTTCATAGAGTATTAATAAGAATTAGATTTTGAT
This sequence comes from Tanacetum coccineum, assembly GCA_026074375.1. Classification (NCBI taxonomy): domain Eukaryota; kingdom Viridiplantae; phylum Streptophyta; class Magnoliopsida; order Asterales; family Asteraceae; genus Tanacetum; species Tanacetum coccineum. The sequence continues at coordinate 5,705 of BQNB010080588.1, forward strand.
TTTTTGTGCACAAGTAGATTTTAGACCACTTTCAATCTGTTTTAGTTTATTTAGACCTTAAAAGTCAATTAGCTTATCTGTTTTTAGCTTTCAATTTAGCACTTTGTTTCTTTAGAAAATTTAAAAACCAAAAAAAAAACATATATAGTCTGTCCTGTTTAAGCCTCTTTATTAGGTCTTATTAAGCATATTTTGATTTTTCAAATACTGTTTTCAATTGTTTGATTTAAGTAGTATTTAGATTATCTTTCTAGTGGTAAAAGCTTTTAAGCATAAGTCTGTTAAAGTGCTTAATTAAAGCTCAAAGTATCCTTAAGGTCTGTTTGGTTGTAGAAAATTTCTATAAGTGCTTTTTAGAAAACTCAGCTTATGGCTTGCTTAGGTTATGTTTATTCTAGATTATGAATAGTTATTAAGTCTAGAATTAAGTTCGCTAGCTTATCTAGTTTGCTATTAGCTTAATGGTCTTTTAGTAAAGAGCACTTTGTTAAGTTTAAAGCTAGCAGTACTAACTCTTAAGTTAGTACTGCTAATCTTATTTAAGCTTATTCTTAAATAAATTGCTCATTTCTCTTCATAACTTGCTTATTAGGTCAGAATTTAGTGTAATAGTATCTTAATGTTTTTATGTCTTAGCTTATTTTAGTTTTTTTAGTTCTTAAAATTTGAAAAAGCCAAAAAGAATTAGTTTAAGTGTTTTCTGTCAACTTTTTAGCTATTTTCCAGCTATTTCTCAAGTTTCAAAAATAATTGCTTTTATTAAAAGTGTTAGTTTTCAGTTTTTCCACAACTTTGTTTTTAAACTTTTTCAAAATAAAAAATAAAAAATAAAAAGAGCAAGAGGCAGGATTCGAACATGTCTCCCTTTGCCTCACACACACTCGTCCCACTTCATACACATAGTAACCATCATGCTACAATAGGCACAACATTAGAATCCTTTCTTATTAATTTTCTACACATGTTTAGGCCTTTTGTTCAATAAGACTGTTTTAGCTATTGTCGCATTTATTCAATAAGCTGTGCTCAACCGAGCTATTTTTCCTAGATTCCTCTTAGTTCAATCTACTTTTCTATAATTTTTTCAGAATTTTATAATTAGTTCCTTTTAGTTTAGTATTTTTAAACATTTATTTTTATTAAAAACTTTAAAAATTCAAAAAAAATAGAAAAATAATCAAAAAAATATAATTCTTTTTTAGAAAATTTTCTTTTATCAAATAGTTTTTAGGAAAATTAGTTTTGCTTCTATAGGGTTAAAATTGCAAAATTTCAATTTTTAAAGAACGGGATTCGTTCCCGTTCACGTTTTTCGTGCTTTTAAGCTCATTTCAACTCCGTTTTTGTTCTAGTTTTCTTTAAACTTACTTTTTAGTCAATTAGAGTCTATTAAAAGTAAAAAATTCATTTTAGGTTTAATTTTAGAAATTTAGGGTTTTTAATCACCATTTAGGGTTCCCGTTTTGCGTTTTTAGTTAAAGTTTAATTTCTCATTATTAAAGTTAGGTTTAATTGTCCTTTAATTTGCTTACTTTTAGGATTTTAGAAAACAAATCATTTCTGAACCAATTCAAATCATTGTCCAAAAAACAAACGTGGTCTCAATTTCATAAATCTTCGAGGAATACGACCTGGTAATCACTTACCGGTAAATATACGTATTATTATATATAATTGTGAGAATTTTCCTTTCTTCCTTTGTCCTCAAGGGTAGTTTGGTAATTTTCTATACTTATATAATTTTACGTGTATAAAACTATACGAATTAGTGTCATACCACGCCCTAGGAGCATGCTTTAAACCATACAAAGCCTTCTTTAAACGATAAACATGTGTCGGATGGTCTGGATCAACGAAACCCTCGGGTTGACTAACATAGACTTCTTCCTTTAACTCGCCATTAAGGAATGATGTCTTGACATCCATTTGATAGATGGTCATGTTTTTACTTGCGGCATTAGCGATGAAGATTCTTATAGCCTTGATGTGTACAAACGGTGCAAAGGATTCCTCGAAATCAATTCCCTCTTCTTGTCGATATCCCTTGGCCACCAACCTTGCCTTATTTTTCATAACATCATCGTACTCATCAAGTTTAACTTTGTAAATCCACTTGAGAGCTATAATCATGACACAGTCTGGTTGTGGTACTAATTCCCATACTTGAAGTCGTTCAAATTCGTGAATCTCATATTGCATGGCTTGAAACCAACAATCTTCAGTTATGGCAGATTTGAAGTTCTTTGGTTTGACTTTTGACAGTACAGAGTTATACAAGCATCACAAGGCATCGGTTGCAAGTTGTTTTCTGGTGGATATCGGTCGAGAGGGATTGCCAATGACATTATCAAGCGGGTGATCCTTGCTCCATTTCCCAAGATGATGATGTGGTTGAGATACATGAGTTGAGTCCGCTGAACTGACATCCCCAGATGATGATGCTTCAGAATTAGGTTCCGAAGCAAACACGTCTACGAAGGGATTGTTGTCAATAGGAGCAAAAGGATTGTCTTCAATGATAGTAGATCCAGTAGCAACAACTTGATGTGAACTTGGAGATTGTAATACCGAAGATGACGGTGAATGATTTGGAAAAGTTGCATCTTGATCAATGGTAGTAGATGAAGGTGTACCGGCTGAGTTGACTAAGACTGGAACTGCTGGATCAGGAGAAACCGGTCTTTCAACACGAGGAGGTTCCAGGTATTCATCGAACATTGGTTGAAATAAAATCTCCAGTTCTTTATTTGTGGGGAGTACATAAGGTGCTGCAGGAACCGGATTGGGTACGAGCCCTGAACTTATCTATCCAGGCATCAGAAAAGTAGTTGCGGGTCCTGTACTGAGTTGCACAGGAGCCATTAGCTCAGACAGCTCATCAAGTTGAACGTGAATAGTTTCCATAATTCGTCAGGTTCTTTTGTTGTAGATTTTGTAACCCTTTCTGCTTGGTGCATAACCAACGAAAATTCTAATATCAGTTGTTGGTTGTAATTTTCCAAGATCCTCACTGTCATTAGTAGGGTAACAAAGAGCACCAAAGACTCAGAAAAAGGTAAGATCAGGCTTCTTATCATGCACCAGCTCATATGGGGTTTTGTTTTGACGAGTGTGAATGGGGGATCAATTTTGGGTGTAACAAGCGGTAGCAACAGCTTCTGCCTATAAAAACATCGGAGCCTTGGAAAATATCAGTATTGTCATAGCAGCCTCCATAAGAGTACGGTTCTGTCTTTCGACAATGCCATTCTGCTGTAGAGTCCTAGGAACTGTTTTTGGTGAAAAATACCGACGCTTTCATAGTATGCAATCAAATCTTTATTGACAAATTCTGTGCCATTATCGGTACGGATGTATCTAACAGTTTTGTTGAGACCAACTTGTATTTGCTTCAGAAATTTGATGACGAACTCTGGGATTTCATCTTTCGATCTCAAAAACTTAACCCAAGTAAACCTCGAATAGTCATCTACGATGACTAAGATGTATTTCTTCCCATTAATTGTTTGCACTCGCATAGGTACACATTAATCCATATGAAGGGTATTAAGAACTTCCAAGTTGGTGTTTTCAGCTTTGGGTGTGTGGGTATGCTTTTTGCTCTTCCCTAATTGACATGCGAAGCAAAGATGATCTTTCTCAAACTTCAATCTAGGTAAACCTTTTACTAAATCCTTTCTGGCAAGGTCATTGATGGTACCGAAGTTCAAGTGGTTCAACCGTCGATGCCATAACCATGATTTGTGCTTGGAGGCTTTGGACAACAAGCAGATTGGGGAGGACTTCATCATGTCTTCAACCGAGATAGTGTACAAATTAGAACCACAAGAACCTTTGATTAATTCAACACCATCAGTATTGCGAACATAACATGAGTGCTTCCGGAATGCAACTTCGAGATCAGAGTCACAAAATTGCCCGACAGAAAACAGATTATGTCCCAATCCTTCCACATAGTATACCCTGGAGATCATACTATCACCAATCACGTAATCTCTATAACCCATGATAGCATCAAAGTGGTCATTCCAGAATCTAACTGTCCCGATGAACTTTTTCATGAAATTCCTGAACCGTGAGCAATCTCCCGTCATATGTTTAGAGCAGCCTGAGTCCAAATACCAAAGGACGATATGTACGACTTGCATTTGAAAACAGACGAAGATGGAGAGTTTTGAAAGTTGGATCCCTAATTTTGGTTGGGTTCCTGTTGGTTAGCATGAGCAACGACCTGATTCTCAGGTGAAGTGGGAAGGCGAACGAGAACTGCCTGGTACTGTTGGTTTCTACGTTGGTATCTAGTTAGTGGTTTCTGAGCTATGTGACTTAGTTTCTTAGTTATCACAGATTTAATAGTACTAACATTTTCAGTTTGCGTAGCAGACATGACTTTGGGTTTATTGAGCCTAGTTAAAGGGTACTATTCTCCTAAAGTGAATATTCTTCCTGTAGGCCTCCATTGGTAACCAACATTGGTAAGCACTTTTCCTATTGCTTTCCACACTTTCTTAACTTGCTTAGGTATCCAAACTTGCTTAACTTTGCGCACAACATTTTTAACAGAGGGGGATGCATTCACAGAGTGCAAATAATTAACCACACACACATCATGATTTATGGAAATTAAGCATTTATTACATGTTTGGCAAACAGAATGAGAATTTAAATTAATTACAGTACGCTTATAGCTAATACTAGAATCAACAAGATTCGTGGTTTTCAAACTAGACTTATTGGTCCTAGGGTGTTCTTTTACTTGCTTCTTGTTGACACTCTTAGCCGGCAAGATCCTATTTTTCTTGGAATTACTCCTAGGCTGTGATTCGCTAGCATCAGTGCAACTGTTTACTCCTGTAGAAGGAGGTACAGGGACCATTGTCTTCTGAATGTTCAGTTGCTCTACATGTTTGTGTGTGTTACTATTTGACGTTTCACATTGGTCCTCAAAAGTAACTTGCTTTTTCCTAGTTAAAGGGGTAACAACATGGTTTTTATCTCGTTGATTGAAGTCTTTCGGACAAGTGTTAATCACATATTCTAACAGTTCCTGAGAGTGTTTAGTGTAAAGGCAAGCAAATGCAAGTGAGCTATCTAATGGTCTTTCAACCTTAGCTTCCTCTATGATTTCGCGAAGAGTTTCCACACTTTCCTTAAGGTGTTTGAGATAATCTAGATGCACTTCCCTATTGCTCCTATTGCGAGGGGGAATTGGTTCAACATCTATCGCATACCTACCAGTGGTAAGAACTCTTGGTTTTACAGAATCTATAGTGATGCATTTTAGATTTTTATGTATTTGGGCTTTCAGATTCTCATTGTCAGTTAACAAGGCAGTTGTTTGTTCGATATGTTTAGTACGTGTGATCTTAATAGAATCATATAATTCCTTGTAATGCTGCTTAACTTTTTCATTCTCTACCCGAAAAAGCTCATTTTGTTCTTGGAGAACGTTGACTTTTTCAGTTAATTGGGTGATCTGAAAATCTAAGGCCCTAAAATCAAGAGTACGATCTGCTTCACTACGGGTCTTTTTTAATTGAGAGATTTGCATTCTCAATTTTTTGATGGCGTTATCTTTTCCTTGAATGGAAGCTTTCATTTTTTTCGATTACAAAGATTGAGTCAAAATTAGGTGCATCTTGAGCTGGTGGAGATGTGTTGTTTCCAAAACTTTCTTTAATGTTTTGATATTTTAACTGCTGATTTAAGTGACTTACCTCAAGATTGGAAAAATATTTTACTAATTCAGTATGATCATCCTTTTGAACCTTATCAGGTAATTTAGAAAGCTCGACTTCAATTTCCAGACAATGTGCTTGAACAACAGTGTGACAGCATGAATTTCAGTAAATCTAGATACAATAAGCTCAGAATTCGTTGCAATATAAAACACTTCTTTGGACAAGCAATCAGCAATTAAATTATCATTCGCAATGAGGAGATTTTTCTGCTCAATCTCATCATGCTTCCTATTTATAACATTTTGGTCAACCCCAGCTTCCAACTCTTCAAAAATTTCTTTCATTTCTTTAATTTCTTTAGTTAGAGCCTTTTGAATACCCTCAAAATGTTCTTTAAGTGTTTTGAAAAATGGAATGACCTCTGTGAGATAACATTCCTTGGTTTGTTCAAAACCCCTTTCCCCTTCAGTGAGCCCCGTTGGTGTAATTCTCTTTTTACAAGTTTTTTTAAATTCTGAAAAAAGTTGTATAAGTGCAAAAATATTAATTATCACTTGACTTTTTGTTGGAAGCACCCTGGGGACAAGCATTGCAGGTGTATTTGGAGGATACATCATCAACGCTTTGAGTGGTCATGAAGCTGTGGTCTGCTCTTTGAGAGCTTCTGCTTTCATCTTGATGAGATCCTTAGACCAAAATATCTGCTCAGGGGTCATTTGTTTTTGTGGTGTGAAGTCGCTAAATAATTCTCTTTCGAGTAATCATGTGGTGAATTCTTAACTTTCTTTTTTCACACACTCTGGGTCTTTCATTTTGTCATTCATTTTCTTCCTAGTGATTTCGGCTATCTCTAGGGTATCCTTTGAGTTGTGCACTATGGCCAGGACATGATTGGTTTTGATAATTTCATGACCATTATAAAGAGCAGGCTGACTTGCTTTGCTCGGGTGAGGCCATAAGGGGTTTCTTTGTAGCATAGCTACCCTTATTTTGTTCATCATAATTTAAGCTTTGGTTTACACTTCATGTGGAACTGTTTGAAGAGGACTGGTCCTTGTTTGTATAATTTATCCTCGACCTTCCACTTTTAAACTTTCAGGTCCAAAAATTTTAAGGTATTTATTTTCTATCTGTTTAAAATGCCTTTTTCAAAGAAGTTCTTCTTCTACCATTGACTTGTTATGGTAATGGTGACGGTAAGTTGCAGTTTTACAGAAATGAAGTTCCCTTTTTCAAATTTTCTTCCTTTCGATTCGATCGGCGATAACTAGTCCTTATTTGTTCATTAATATTTTTGTTCTCTTTTTGTTATATTCATAACTTTAGCCCGTCTTTCATCAGTTTAACTGTTCCTTATATGTCGCAAGTTCAGTAGTCAATGAATTATCAACTACATTGTTTTGTGTGGGCACAAAGACACATTGGGCAAATGGTTCATATATATCATTTAATATCATCATGTATGCATCATTTGGTACAGAAGATACATTACTTTGTACAACTATCAATGCGTTGTCCTTAACATACTAATCATATGGAATCATATGACTATCACTCGTATAATCAGCATGTAAGTCAACAATGTAGTTAGGTTGTACATCGTCATGCATCTCGTGTACTTCATGATGTTCACAAACAACATCCTGATAGTGATCATGATCGTGTACCTCAGATAGAATGTCCGAATCATAAGACGGACTAGCTTCATCATAAACAGGATCTGCGGATGATAGATTTGCCATGAACATAGTCTGTGCAGTAGGAGCCTCATCAACATCAGAATCAAAAGCATCACAGTCATCAGCTTGAAACACATTATCCACATTGAGTGCTAAGTCCTGAACTGGTTGCTCATCCACATCTTCATCAACAACATTGTCTTGTCCACCTGCAATAAATAGCAACTGCTCTTCATCCAATGCCACCCCATTCTCCTGAGCTTGCATCAGCAACATCTTGTCTTTGAAGTATTCTGAGTTCTGTGGTCGCTTGGGCTGAGTGCAGTTCCTTGCTATGTGGCCTATACCGTTGCAGTTGTAGCACTTAATCTGCCTTGCTTGACCTGGATTTGCATTCCCAACTCTGTTCTGAGCTCCCCCATAACCAGCTGCACCTGCACCCCGTGCATTGTTCCCCTGACCTCTATTCTGTCGACCCTGAACATTCTGAACAACAACCCTGCCGTCTTGAACTGTGGCTTGGTTTCTTGTATTTGATGAAGTTCTGAGTTGATTGTTTGTTTGAGGAAGGTATGTTTTGTATGATTGGGTGAGTAGGGCAAGTGTGTTGGTTAAGTTCTCAATTAAGTTGTCAGTTGGAGAGATTCCCGAATCAAGTTGAGTGTTGTCAGCAAAGTGTGGTGGAACATATGTGGATGGTGGAGTTGTAGATGATTGTGAGTAGTACTGTTGATGTGAAACATTTGACATCAAGGCAAGAGGATCAACAGTGTGTTGAGTGAATCGATCCAACATCATTTTGTTCTCATTGGCATGTGCTTCGTGTTGCTTTAGATAAGCATACAACTGATCATAGTTGGAGTCCCCCAATCCTCTGTTTAGTTTCACGACTATAACAAATCTACCTCATTCAGGCAACATGTTATTAATAAACTTTGAATTCAACTGCATTCTGGACATGGTAATCTTGATGTTCCGCATGTTGTTGATGAGCTTGGAAAACCAGACATAATAGTCGTGAATGGTTTCTCCTTTGTTCTTACGGAAGTGTTCAAAGTCATCATACAATTGTGATTCTTGATCTTCTTTCGTTAGTTCTGATCCTTCCAGGAGCATCTTCGCATTATCCTAAATGTCTTTTGCTTCAGTGTAATGATTGATGAGAGTGTAGATGTCTTTTGGTAACCCTTGAAGTAGGATGTTTGTTGCCCGAATGTCAGCATTATACCTATCCTTATCCTCAGGTGAAAGGTCCGAATAGACTCGAGCTCGTTCAGGACCTAGTTGATGGGCACCTTTTGTCCCTTCAGCAATTGTGTCTCTAATAGTTCCCATCTGAAAAGGTCCTTCATCAATCGACTTCAGAATGTTTACCCCATTCTCTTTACCCTGACAATACAATCGAATACGTTGTTGCCATGACGCAAAGTCAGTCCTATCAAGCATAGGTGGTCGGGTATCAGAACTGGCACATTGGATATCTTCCGAAAGATTAGCCATCTTAATTGATTGTGAAATGATTTAAGTTGATCGAACAATGATTAGTGATTGTATGTTAAAAGTGGTGATGTTTGTTTAAGTGTTTTGTTGTTTGAGTTTGTTACGTTTGTCAAGTTTGAAGAATAGTCCAAATTCCAAACAGTGTACCAAACCGCTGGATTAGTCCTCAAACCGCTACTGTCAAACCGCTACTGTCAAACCGCTATGAAGAAATTATACCAAACCGCTACCACGAAGAAAAATGGCCAGAGGTTTGTTTCCCAAAAGACCTTGAGAAAAATCTTCAAAAACCTGTAACAAACCGCTATCTATAAACCGCTACTAGTGGTAAATCGCTATGAAGTTAATCTGCCAAACCGCTACTAGAAGGAAATGGTAAACCGCTATGAAGAAAAACACCAAACCGCTACCAAGAAATGAAATTGGCAAAGGTTTGTTTCCCAAATCGCTATGAGAAAAAGTCTTTAAAAACTTCTAAACCGCTACGGATTAAAGCGCTATAATACCAAATCGCTACTAGTAAACCACTACACTAGAGGACAAACCGCTACTGACAAACCTCTCCTAATAAGACAAACCGTTGTCAGAAACAACAAACCGCTAGAACAGTGTATGATTTGACAAACCGTCAAAACAGTGTACTTTCCTGACAAACTGCCAGAACAGTAGATCAAACCGCTACGAGAAACTCCAAGTAGATTACCAAACCGCTACGTTGAACTACGAACTTTTACACCTTAAAACACCTAAAAATCACCCTTTTGAACGTTTTGACTTGGATTCTTTTGCACAAATGAGTACTAGAAGTCTATAGCAACTACAAAAACATGAATTTTAACACCATAAATGTGAAAATCAATGAAACTCAAGAGCAAGAGCTAAGACCTCCTAAAACTCAACTTTTGATCTAAACTAAGCACTAAAACGCACAAACAAACTATCTAATCATCTCATGAGCTCTGATACCAATTGTAGGATATTGGAAATTATTACACAATGGAAGATAGATGGATTGGCCAAATCTAGAGAGAGAAAGTGAGAGAAAAGCTTTCTAGAGAGAGAAAGTATAACATGTAAATGAAATGACTAACCACCTCTTCCAAGGCATGGAAGAGGCTTATATAGTAGCTTACAAAATCAGCCCTTAGGCTATGGTATGGGCTTACACGTTGGGATTTATAGCCCGGCCCATTACCGAACATTACACATTAAACGTTAAACTACGAGCTAAGATAAATGATACATTACACGGGGTGACCAAGTCTTTTTCTAATATCTAACACAATTTCTTTATGTAAACGTTCGTTTTTAGAAAGTAATTTTTCCACAATATGCTCCAATTCAATGTTTATGGTCTTAATTTTATCGATTTCATGTTTGACTTTCTCTTCCTTGTCATTTTCTCTTATTGATTTGATATGTTCCTTCAACTTACAGATTGTAGTGTCTTTAGCTTGTAGATGAGCTTTCAAATCATTATTTTCAAAATATTCTAGAATTTCAAGAGCATTTTGATTATTACTTAATGGATCCTTTTGAAAAATTTCTTGATTGAGTTGCATTTTTAACTCAAGAGAAATTCAATGTTTTTTAAGTTGTGAATAACTTTTCGAAAGATCATTATACGCATTTTGTTTGTTCAAAAGCTCAGCATCAAGATCCACACACTTCACATAAAATTCACTACTTTGCATTTCCACATTCGCATCATCAGAAACAGTAATAAAATTCATCACACATATCATAACATCTTGAGACATGACTTTTTATAATAGTCGATCATTTTTAAGAAAAAAGTTCTTTCTTTTAAATTTCAAAACACTATTTGTCTACAAAATACTGTTGAACAGCAGTTTCCATCTAGTAAAAACTATTTGTACTTCTGTTACTTCATTTGAAAGATCTTTATCAAAAACATTGAATATGTCTTTTAAGGTCTTTAAAAATAGGATTATTTCTGTAACACCTCCAAAAATTATACAACGCAGCGGAATACCACATGGGGAGCTACTTCATAATACACAGCGCTAGATACAAGAGAACGACCTCTAAATGTGTCGTTTGTAAAACAATCTCGTTGATTTTCTGAAATCAAAATAATAGTTGTCCCATAATTGCATCACCATGAAAAACTTGAATGTAAAGACCCCAATGCACATCAAATAATCCAAGCATCTAATTCACCTGAGAAAAACATGCTTAAAAGTGTCAACATAAAGTTGGTGAGTTCATAGAGTGTTGTAAGTATCAATGTAAATGTTGAAATCCAAATATTTATAAGGTATGTATGACCAGTTCAATCCTTATAATAATCGCCAAAAATGTAAGAGTAAATGTAGAACCAAAAGAGTTTAGTGTCTATTGCTTCACCACAGTATAAAGAAAAGTGTTCAGTAATTAGTAGTGTTCAAAAGGGTAGTATGGACAGTGATTTCATTGATTTTACACAATGTATGGGTCTACTATAACAGATACAGTACCACATAAATTGTATCTACTGTTGCGCTAAGCTCATGACACCGAAGCTCGACATGTATGCAATTTAATGCAAATAAAAAGGCCCGTGTAGATGTTTAAACCCGCAACATCCAAATTGTTCCGACATGTATACATTCGTGTTTTAGTACGGTCGAAACTAGTGAGAGCTACTCACCCGAACAGGGATGTCAATCCTAAATAGATCTATTTATACACTCGCGCTCCCTCAACCGGTACTCCGGTCAAGAATTTAACAGTTCATGATAATGGGCAATAGTGGGTTTAGCTACTTAGGTACATGTAAACAGGAGATGATAACCGAAAACACATGTGTCTAATAAAAATAACCATTGTATTCATAAGTAGCTTTGAGTACTTAAATCCATAAGTAGAAAGAGTGTGATATAAATCAAGTGATTGATTTTGTAATGAGTATGTAACAAAGTATGAAACCAAGTTTGTCATCAATCATGTAATTGTGTTTGTAATGAGTTGCAAAATCAAGTATGTAAACCAAGTATGTAGAATAGTGTGTAAAAGATATTGTAAATGAATATGTAAACAAGTTGTATCGAGCATGTATTCTCTCCTGAGATTTGTAAAGTAAATGTAAAACAAGTGAAAGAGGGGTTATAAACTCACATCGATGTTGAAGAACGATTGGTAGAAGTGCACATATCAAGCACAACGCAAACGGAATTCTGAATGACTCGACCAAGAAGTCGCGGTTTATCTTAACGGTTATATCCTACTAGCCTAGGATAATGTATTTGGGTTTTTCGATGTATGAGTACATCAACGCGACATATTGATAAAAGCTTTAGATTTAAAGTTGTAATAGCTTGGTGTCTGGTTAAATAAATAAATCAAGAAGTAAACGCAGAGTGTGTAATATATTCCGTATATATTACATAATGAGAAATGACCAAGTATATAATTCATACCGTGAATTATATAACAAGATACACAACCCAAAGAATAACTCGAGGCGTATATAATACGTGACATGTGTTACCTCTAAAAGGTGACAATTAAAATAAAATGGTTGAATTATATAATACTTTCCAAGTATTATATAAGAAAGATGATAAAATAAATGAAACTAAATAATTCGACACACGCCCGGATATCCCCAAATGATTTAGTAGAAAGTTTCTTTATAAAAATAAACGCATGTTTTAAAGTTGCGGATTAGATAACTGAAATCTCAAAAATTATAACTTACATTTGATTATAGGTCCTTCGCGATCTATTAATTCTTAAGGCATTTATTCGTCCTCTTTAGGATGATAAGTAAAGTAAGATTTGTAAAAAGTTTACTAAGTGTAGCGATTTATAAAAATCTCGTCATGACCTGATCGTTCATGTAACGTTTTCCATATTAACGAAAATTACTTATTTTCCCTCCATTGAATCAATCCGTGTTGCTAACCCAAACACACCCCTTATGGTTATTATAATCGAAAAATGAAAATAATAAATTTAGTATTTATTTAACCATTCCACCATTTAGATCCGGTTTTTAATATTTTATAAGACCTTATGTTATATTTATTAGTTGGTTTTTATACAAACCAAACGCACCCATGGCTGTTAGACAGCAATCCAAACACACCCACTGCTGCTATAACCCGGATCCAAACGCCCCTAATCGTGTTAACCACCAAAACAAACATCTCTACTGTACCATACGGGCCCTTATTGTGCTAACCACAAACACAGACGCACCCTTGTGCCTGTGAAAACCCAAACCGAACGCACCCAGCTGGTGCAAACAACCCAATGCATCTTCGTGGTGGTTTTATAACCACGCGCACTCTTGTGGTCTGGTTGTCCATCCCAACACCCTTTTTGGGGTTTATGCATCCCAAACGCACCCCCGCTGCTAATCCTATCTCCAAACACACTCTTGTGTATTTCCGTAAAACCAAACGCGCCCTTTGTATATTTCTATAACACCAACGAACCCTTTGGGCTGAAAACCAAACGTACCCTAAGCTTGATATAAACACCAACGCACCCTTTGCTGTGTTGGAACCAAACGCACACTCTACGGCCCATAACAATAAACACACGCACCCCGGTGACGGCTTCCATAAACCCAACGCACCCTATGGAGGTGGTCCACGGCTGACCCACGACAAACGCACCCTTTTCAGGTGGTTTTACAACCAAACGCAGCCATGTTTATAACCACGAAACCAAACGCCCTATATGGTTGACCCGAGACCCAACCCGAACGCACTCTAGCTGGTGGTGGTTGTCATAACTACCAAACGCACTCTGCTGCAACCATAAAACAAACGCATCCTACTCGTGTTTACGCAGCCAAACGTACCCCATGTTGGCTGCTATGAAACCACACGCACCCTTTCGCTATATAACCACACACACCCTTGTGGGTCGTGTCTGCAAATCAAACCCAACGCACCATAAGTTTAGGTGGAGAGGTGGAGTGGTGCGTGGCTGAGGTGTTAGAGGTGACGATGGTGGTGGGGTGGATGTGGTGCGGCTGTGGTGTTGATGATGATATTGTTGGTGGATCGGAGGTGGGTGGATGGAGGAGATGATGATGGTGTGTTGGTGGTGGAGGTATGACAGTGGTGATGTGGTTGTGATGGTGTTGGCCGGAGGGTGGTCGGAGATCGCCGGAGCGACGCCGGGAGAAGAAAGAGGCGCCGGAAAACATAAGTGTGTGGGTGTGGGTTATATAAAAAAATAAAAAACCCTAATAACTTATATAAACTAGAAAGTTTTAAAAAAAAAACAAAGTGGAAAGTGTTTAATAGTTGGGGGTGGGTTATGTAAATATTTTACAGGGACCAAAAGGGTAACTTTTATTAAATAATGGTTCGGGACTCGTTTAGGCCACTTAACGGATGATTCAAAACACGAAACTTGCGCCATTGTTTTCTAAATAATTTTTCTGATAAAAATGAGTATTCACTTGATAGCATTTCATAAATATATTTTTATAACATTTCTAAAAATATTTGTTATTTATTTAGTGACCCGGTTACGCCTCGTCCGAAATAAAAATGGATTTCAACTCGTATATTCGCGTTATAATTAAACGTTTTCAAGTAAAATGATGACTAATTTATTAAATATTTTTATTTAATGAAAAGTGTTAATTAAATATAATTTAATTATTTTCTCGTTTTTAAATCTTGCGAGGGCATTTCAGTCACTTTCTGTCTGTTTTCAGGTCTTGGTCAAAACTGAAAAGTTGTCAGGAATGTCGTTTTACATCAAATTGCTTTAGAGTCCGAATAATGAAAACGTGATTTAGCTACACGTTTTGATAATTCAACCTAGGAATAACTTATATCTCTTTTAAAAATTCCGAAAATTCTCGGATGTTACATGAGGTGCATGCTAATGAGAACAAAATCATGATGGAAAGGTTCATTCAACCAAATAATGATCCTTTGGCACTAGTGAATTTTTTTTTGTGTTAAAACGATTGTGGTGACAATGAAAGATTTTATGTTTAATAAATCAGTTCTAAACGAAACGCTGATAACTTTATTCAACAAAATTCTATGTTTCGACACTTCTCAATATACTAAAAAATTTGGCTAGGTTTGACCTGGATATTTAATCCATCCAAATGGGTATCTTAAAAATATCTCACCACGTGTCTTATGACCGACATAAATGTGTTATAAAGAAAGTCTCTTAATAGTGAAAACATTAAGAACAAGGGGTAGTCGCGTGAGTATGATTGTATAAAGTTTCAAATGTTCAAGGACGGAGTCTCGTTTCTGGTATATGTAATGTTCGATTAATAACCGCCGAGGCTAATGGATGCAGGTATTCAACTTACTTGGCTGTACTTGGATGTATCGCGACCAAAATCTTCGTACTAGTGGCCCGAAATGAATAGTTCGACTATCCCTCTCGTCGATAGGTGTTTATCTAGTTTAAGGGGGTTGCATTACCTATTGAATAATGTTGCACCAGCTTCGAGACGCTCCAGGACCCACCATTAGGGACCTTAACATCAATAACTATAAACAGATGTTGATGGGCTGCCGAGAATGGGACATTTCGAGAAACAATATACTATAATTAAATTTAACAAATGGGAGGATCTTTTCGGAAGGAGCTTATGCGGTAGATGGGTGGAATACGATACTCAGTCATTAGGTTGAGGGATGAATCAAATTCATTTGGTATAAGTGTGCCCAAGTCGGTTAAGCTCCTACAAACAGTTCTGTGATCGTAAAGGATTTGTAAAAGCTCACGTAATTTTTTTATTTTTAACTTAGGAATGAGATAAGGTAATTCCAAGCGAGGCCTTAAGATTTCTACAGAGTGGCAAGACACTATTGTGTCTCTAGACCTATTTTAGGCATTCTGGTGAATTTTATAAATCGGTTCGAGATCATACTCGGTTCTATTGGATAACTTTAAGCCCACTCATTTATAATTTATTATTTGCATAAAGAAGCGTCCCCCAATTTATGAAATAATGAATTGAAAACTTAGGGTTCGTGTGATTTACATATATTTATTAACGAAGAGGCATCCCATATACATTCTATAATAAGAGATTATAAATCATCCTACTTAATAATTTCTGATACAATACGCGTACTCACATAACCTTCAAAGTGATGGATGACATAACGATGCACGTGTTCTAATGAGTATGGGACGAGTGTTTAAAACTCGTCATCGGAGATGGAGAGTGAAACAATCAGGGGAAATTGATATAGAGTTCAAGACAGATGATGAGTACTCGGTTAAAGTAAATAAGATAAAGGTCATTACAAACGAGTCAGCATAGCAATTATCATATCAATACTCATATTACAAGTCCCGCCCATACAAGACTTGTAATACTTAGATTCATACATAATCCCATGCAAACAAAAATCATGACGGCTTTCGCGTAATATGATATTGTATAAAGTTATGAAAAATATTCTTGGAGACCATTGTTTAACTTACAATGTCTGAGAGCGAAATGAGACCATTGTGCAACTCACAATATCTAAGAAGATGACCTGGTATTTATATATATAACTCTTATATAAAAATAAATGTAGTGATATACGCCAATAGGATTGTAAACATATATATTTTATATATATATATGTATCGCCTGATAAGCACGATGTAATAAACCCCCAAAAATGGGTAGCAGCGGAATATAGTTATCCGCGGGCGTTTTGTCACTTCATAATAACATTCGACAGAATATAAGAAACTCGAACCTCTAAATGGGTCGTTTTTGAAAATGATTACATATTGATTTAATAATAATTACTTGATACAAAAGCACCCTGCTTTAACTTGTTCATCCTTAAAAATGTGAAGATTTTACTTCCTGAATAATATCCCCAAAATACAATGCACTTGAATCTTTATAGCCATGATTCCAAATATAGATCACCAATGTATCCTTGTACCTTGACATCCTAAGTAAAAAACATGCTTTATAAACGGTCAAACATAAAGTTGCGTGAATTCATTAGTTCTGTAAAATAATGTATGAGTGTAGGACCGCCCCAATTGTTTTATGATTGTGTGTTGCATGGTATAACAATATTCCCAAAAACAGTAAGTATTGCTTGGGTATACAATATCTCAAAACAGTAAGTATTGCTTGGAATACAATATTCCAAAAACAGGTAAGTTTGCATGGTATACAATGATTCAAACAGTAAGTATTGCTTGGTTATACAATATCAAAACAGTAGTAGTATTGCACCATGGTATGTAATATCCAAAACAAAGAAGTTATTTCAAAGTCTACTTGCGCGTCCTATTGTAAAATAATTGCATGTTATCACCAAAAAATTTATTTAAAACCAGTACAAACACGGGGGCTTGGCTCAATTGAATCACCTCGAGCGAAGTTAATTCAATATTTACTTCACAACTAGAAAAAATGACGTCACTAAAACGCCTCGGAATTACGAATGCAACCTAAACAATTATAGGCCATATAAGTACTAAGTTCCTTAATTAAAACTAAAGATCATATTTAATTGTATATGCTACATCACATTAATTGTGTTTGTGAAATAATATTTAAATCGCATTTGATAAATATTAATCATGTATTTGAACTCGTGAAATCGTATAAATAATGTAATCGCTTTTGTAAAATAATATTTATAAAGCTTAAAACATGTATAAATATTATTTAAGTTATTCTAAAATGTTCCGCAAAAATTTATTTTAAAAACGAACCAACACTATTCATGTCAGGAAATAGTGCAAATATGTAGAAATGTCGTAACTTTCACGTTTTAAGCCCGTTTTGCGCGTTTCTTATGCCCATATTTTCGTATTAAGACGAGTTATCAATATTTGACATTTTCATATTTTTAGTACACTGGACTGGAACAGTATTTTTATGTTAACAAAGTTATAAAGTTATTTTTATAGTTTTAGTTATCGTAAAACCCGTAAACGTCGTATTTTATTCGTTATAGTTTCTTTCTAGCACGTTCTCGTAATTGAAAGTCCTAACTATTTATGAGGTTTATAAAAATAAATGTTTCTGTCATGAATAGTAACTTTTATAAAAATAGTTTATAAAAGTATTTATTGTCGTAAACTTGCGAAATTCATAACTCTTTCGTTATTAATTAAAAAATTACGATTCTTATCATTTTGAAATCCTAAAAATATGTACAATCTGAGAAAAATACTAAACTTTCTGTTTTAGAAGTATTTTATCGTATCTTTTTCGTTATTAATCCGTTTTTCGAGTTTCTTACCTTTTTGGCATCGTCATGAGATGTACTATTTTATAAAAATATAAAAAGTATATCTTATTTTTCGAACCAAAACAGAAAGTTTGGAGGTTTGTGTTAAAACATGTTTTAAACTTGATTTTGTACTTTTTAGCTTAACCATCTTGTAACAAATCCATTACACCACTCATTATCACATGAATTACATTCCAAGGGTCCCTAAGTTCATCATATGTCCAAAGATTGTCCAAGAATCACAAGATCCATAAGTTTACATACTCATTTGTTCATAAACTTTTATATATACATTTTTTAGGTAACTTATTTATATAAGCTTTTTATACTTAAACCATACTTATATAATGTATATACTTCTATTCTCACATGTTCTTAACAACAATATAACACATGACAAAGTATATTATACCATGATCATAAGTAAAAATTCCATTTTTACATGTAAATAAGTTTCCTTGATAGTTGATAATCTCTTCTAAAACATTATATATGCCTTTAAAAATAAGGAAATGTTTTAAATAAAATTTTAAAAACAAAAAAAAAAAATAAAAAAGAGATTAAGAGTTTATAGGTAACCTTTATATGAAGCGTGGTGATGAACAAACAAGATTCTAAAACTTTGTTTAGCAATACAAAACCCTAGCTTTCCACCTTGAAAACCCTAAATCAAAGTAAAACCCTAATCTTGAACCTTCTTGCTTAATCACTTGTAAACCCCAAACTAAACCTTCTAAACACCTTAGGGTATCTTAGATATGATGTAGGAATACTTGTATGTGTTGTAAAATAAAAACTATAGATTGTGTAGGTCGCGTTTGTTTGAGCGTGGGTTGGGAGAGTGGAAGCAAGAGGAGTTTTGGTTGTTGTTTCACCTTAAGGAATGATGTGTATGATGTGCTCTCTATCTAGTGCTTCCTTTTATATACTTCAAAGATAGTCAAAGCCGCATATGTAGTTAGTCTTAGATAGTCTTGGTCAACAGAGTAACATTTTGGGGTTTTAAGGATACGTCTTGGTCAATTTCTAGTCATAGTCCTTAAGGTGTTAATGAGGCTTATGTTGTACAAGTTCTAGTTGATACAATGTGTGCTTCTTGTCCCCTAGGATGGATATAAGCCATGAAAATTGAGGAGGGGAGGGAGCTTGTTGGTGATTTTTGGTCTTATACAAAATTCTTGTATCATTTGAAGTTTAAATGTATAAGAATTTAATGTAAAGGTATAACTTGTAATGTGTAGGTTTCTAGTTGAGTTAATTCATGTAACTTAATGGGACCAAACAATGTAGCAAAAGGTAAAGTTTTATAAAACTTTAGGTATTGGGTATAATAATGGGTATTTATTGAAGCGTAGAAAAGTTTTGCTGGTTTCGGGTATGCCTAAACATATTTTATAGCGAAACGTAAACACTTTACGTAACTAATAAAAATAAAATGAACAAAGTTAATAATTATCCTCAAAATAATTACTCAACACTTGCTTGATGTAATCGTTTAATTGTTTGATCCCGTTTACATTGAATGATCATTTTTTAGTTTACGCGATTTAACTTAATACTTGAAATTAAATGCAACTAAGTACATCACTTAAAAATTAAAATAGTAGATTTTATTGCAGTAGGTCCTTGAACCTATAATCACGGGGTGTTATACTTCGTTATGCAACAAGTTAGGGTAAGCACATAAAGAAAGTCGTGTGTGTGCACTTTAAAAATATTCTGATGTATGCAATGTTGGTGTAAAACGGGTATAGTTTAGGGTAAAATATGCAACCTAGTTCTCTTAAAATTTGGCTATGATAACAATCTGTACAACCGCCAAAAAATGCGCGTACTTCATAATACAAATAGCACATGATCAAGAGATACGAACTTCTAAATGTGTCGTTTTGAATAGTAATCTCGTTGATTTCCTCTTGTAATTGATATAACATTTGTCCCAGAATTGATTACAATGAAAAAGCTTGAAAATAACCAATGTGATTTTGATCATTTGTATGTAAGTTGAAATCCATAACATGAAATCTTGTAATTTTTAGATCATGCACATCATGTAAGCCAGCATCTAATTCACTGAGAAAAACCTGCTTAAAAAAGGAGTAAAACATTTAAGTTGGTGAGTATCATTAGGAGGTTTGTAAGTATAAATATAAATGTTGGAATCCAAAGATTTTTAAAGTATGTATGACCTTTTTAATACCTTATAATAATCCCAAAAAAATGTAAGAGTAAATGGTATAGAACCCGAATGAGTTTAGTGTTTATTGCTTCGCGCAATATAATGAAAACATGTCAGAAATTAGTAAAGTTCAATATAGTAGTTATGGTCAGTGATTCGTTTGATTTTCCAAAATGTATGGGTCTCTATAACAGATACAGTACCACATAAATAATATATACTGTTACACTAAGCTCATGACACTAAAGCTTGACATCTATGTATGCAATTTAATGCAAATAAAGGCCCGTGTAGATGTTCAAACCCGTAACATCCAAATTGTTTCGACATGTATGCATTCGTGTTTCAGTACGGTCGAAACTAGTGAGAGCTACTCACCCAAACAAGGATGTCAATCCATAGAATAAAAAAAAATAGATCTATGTATACACTCGACGCTTACCTCCAACGGTCCTGTACCACGGTCCAAGAATTTAAACAGTTATGATAATGGGAAAAAAATGGCGGGTGGGTTTAGTTACTTAGGCACATGTAAAACAGGAGTTATAACCCGAAAACACTTGTGTCCAATAAAAATTAACCATTGTATTCGTAAATAGCTTTGAGTACTTAAATCCATAAGTAGAAAAGAGTGTGATATAAATCAAGTAATTGAGTTTGTAATGAGTTGCAAAATCAAGTATGTAAACCAAGTGTGTAGAATGATATGTAAAAGATATTGTAAACGAACACGTAAACAAGTTGTATCGAGCATGTATTCTCCCCCGAGATTTGTAGAGTAAATGTAAACAAGAGAAAGAGGGGCTATAAACTCACATCGATGTTGTAGAACGATTGGCGGGAATGCGCATATTAAGCGCAAGGCAAAACGGAAGCTAGAACAGCTCGACCAAGAAATTGCGGTTTATATTAATGGCTAGGAACCACTAGCCTAGGATAATGTACTTGGGTTTTCCACTGAATGAGTACACTAACGTGACACGTTGATAAAAAGATTTAGATTTAAAGTTGTAATAGTTTGGTGGTTGGTTAAATAAGTAAATCAAAAAGCATATATAATTCATAGGAGGAATCATATAGTAGAGTATGTAATATATCCCGTATATATTATATATGAAAAATATAAAATGCAATTATATAATTCATATGCGTGAATTATTAATTAGATAAACAATAAAAAGATTAAATTTGTAAATATATAATACTTTGCATAATTTTTATGTAAGAAACGTGAGTAAATGATTTACAAAATAATTCGACACGTTTAGATATAAACCACTTAAATAAAATAAAAAGTTCTTAGCATAAAAGTAAAAGTATACGGTTTTTAAAGTTCATAAATCATGCTACATATGTTTTTAAGCTTTTACAAGGGTTATGATGTTAATTTCTAGTTGACAATTATATAATATTAAATAATTATTTTTATAATCTAGTATATGTTTCCTGTCGGATTTGCTAAAATTAGTTCTTCCCATTTGAAAAGTTTATAGTTTCCGTTTGTTTATAAAGGTTATTGAAAATATTAAAATATTAACAATCTTAAAATTTATATAACTTAATCCTTTTTCGATATATCCGTGTTGCAATTTACTCGTGTGATCACTATATATAATTAGGCGAGACTAAATAATATATGTGAACATTTATTTAACCATTAACCACCATTAAAGCCGGTTTTATATTTATAAAATCTTATGATATATTTATTAATTGATTTATATAAATCAAAACACACCCTACAGGTTGTTTCTGCTCACCCAAACACGCCCTATGCATTTCCTGCTCACCCAAACACACCTCTACGGTGTTTCCTGCTCAACCAAACACTCCCTTATGGAGTTTCTGCACAACCAAACGCTCTATATCTGTTTAGTCTCAAAAATCCTCACCTTTAGTGCGAGATGCC
Organism: Tanacetum coccineum; assembly: GCA_026074375.1. NCBI lineage: Eukaryota > Viridiplantae > Streptophyta > Magnoliopsida > Asterales > Asteraceae > Tanacetum > Tanacetum coccineum. The sequence continues at coordinate 27,862 of BQNB010080588.1, forward strand.
AAACCAAACGTACCTTTTGTGCCGGTGACTGATTAAACCAAACGCACATGTTTTTTTGGTGCTATCCTTAAACCTAAGATCCTAAACGCCGAAATCAAACGCACCTAAAGCTGTACCAAACGCGCCCTACGTTGTTATAACCACAAAAACAAACACACCAACTGCTGTTAAACCCACTTCCAAACACTCCAACTGTTGTTAAATGTAGAACCAAAAGCGCACTAATCTGCTTCTACAAACCTATACGTTTTCTTGTTAAGTCAAACGCACCCCATATGGTTTTACACTAAACCAAACGCACTCTATGGCTGTTATAAACACCAAACGCACTCTATGCGTTTTTAAGAAAACCAAACGAACTCCCCTAGCTGCTATTAACAAACCACACGCACCCATTGTGTATAGGAAATCATACGCACCCATCGGTGGTTTGAAACCCCCCACGCACCCAATTGGTTTTAAACCCAAACCACAACGCACCTTGTGATAGGCTCTGTGACGTGGTGGTGCGTCGGTGTGGTGTGGGATAGCAGCGGGAGTGGCTTCGATGATGATGGTGGTCGTTGGTTTCCGGGCGGCTGAGCCACGACAGTGGTGATGGTAGCGTTTATGAGGGTGGCGTGAGGGTGGAGCCACGGTGGGGGAGAGGAACATTAAAGTGGTGGTGTGGAGCGGCTGGTGGCCGGGGATCTCGCCGGAGCGGCGGTGGGCGGCACCGAAAAATATAAGGGAGGAGAGGAGTGTGTGTGAGAGGCTAGTTATAAATGAGTTAACCCTAACTCATTAACTATATATAATATAAACTTTAAAATTAAAGTGTCAAGAGTATAATAGATTAGGGTAGGTTTTATAAATATCGTCACAAGGACCTAATGTGAAATTTTTGGAAACCTTTATAAAATATTGGTTTAGGTCTCGTTTGAGCTAGTTAACGAATTATTCAAAATACGAAAGTTGCGTCATTGTTTTCCAATAATTTTTCCCATGAAAAATAAGTATTTACATGACTAGTTTTCATAAACGTTTTACAAAATTAATTTAAAATGTTCATTATTTATTTGGTAGTCATTGGGTGTCGCGAGTAAGCTTTGTCCGTAAAAATGTAACTTTACATTGAACATTCGCGTTTTTAAATAAACGCTTTTGATTAAAATATAAAATAATTTATTAAATATTTTTATTTAATAAACGTGATAATTAAATATAAATTTAATTAATTTTGGATTGGTACGAGTTGTGTTCAAAATTTTGCGAGGCTATTTTAGTCATTTTCTGCTTGTTTTCGGGTCTCGAGCAAAAATAAAAAGTTGTCTGAAACGTCGTTTTACATCAAATTGGTTTAGAGTCCGAGTTGGGAAGACGTGGTTTAGCGGGTCGTTTTTGATAAGTCAAATTAGGAATAATATATATATTTTCTCGCTTTCAAGTCAAATAAGTTTATAAATAAAATGGTACTCGAGGTATGTAATAATAAATATGATTTATTATTAAAATATGTTCCAAATTTTTTTACCAGTTACGTAGTAATCGTTTTCATGTGACGATAAAAGATCAAAAGTCAAAAAGTAAGATCGGACCTAAAAGTCAAAGTTTAAAAATAGTCATTTAAAATTTCGAAAATTAAGGAATTAGAGGTAAAAGCAATTTGTTACTATTGCTGGGCTTAAAGGATTTAATATTGTCAGCTTTAATACTGCTAGCTTTGTCCGATATCGAATGACACTTGGTTTTGGTTCTCAGTTGGATTGAAGGATCTCAAACAAAACAGTCTAGTTTATTATTTTGATTTTGATTTCCAACATCAGTGTTGATCCCAGTCTGAATATATCTTTCTAGCCTGTTAAGGGTGGTAGCTAATCTGGATAGATTCAAACTAAGTACAAGAGAAACAATGACTATGCGGAAACTAACTTATACTGCTAAGAAGAACAATGAATAAAATAAAACTTTGATTACTATTAATCTGCTAGGTTACAGATTACTAAATATGAATATTTGTGAAACTTGTATATCTAACTAGTGCCGT
>BQNB010080589.1:0-29887 GCA_026074375.1 Tanacetum coccineum
AGAGGAAAAAAATAAGTTTTTAAAAAAAATAAGCCTAAAACAACAATAAGCTCAAATAAGCACAACAACAAAATACTCAATCCACCCTATGGCTCTTGATACCAATTGAAGGTTTCTAAAATTCACACAAATGAAGAACTAAAGAGAGAAAGCTAGAGAGAGAGAATGGAAGGGAGAACACATGTAAAACACACACTTGTATTGTGAGAAAAATGGTTCAACCAACACCCTTTCCATAGCATGGAAAGGGTTTATATACTTACACATAGGTGGCCGGTTAGGCTTTGACCATGGGCTTATCATGGGCTTTAGCTTACTAGCCTACTAAGTTTCCAAATATTACTTTACGAGCTATCTAACGATATAATGGAAGTGACCGATACTTTTCGTATTCCTAACAGATGAAGTGTCATTTTATACATTATTTCGGGGTCATTTCACCCCCTAAATCATGCAAATATGCCCAGATTATGTGCGTAATCGTTTGTTTTTAGGTTTTTAGCACTTGGATGGCATTTGGAGGGAATACACGTCACTCGGGCTCATTTGGAGAGGAAACAGACGAGATTACGGACCTACACCAAATCCTTGAAAAAGTATTTCTTACAGAACGTGGAGACGGCATCGCAAGCATAAAGCGACGCCGTCGTGATCCATCTAGTGACGGCGTCAGAAGATTTAGTGACGGTGTCAGGACGTAGGTGACTCAATGAGGATCTAGAATCATCCACGTAGCGACGACATCAGGATTACAACGCGACACCATTGCAGCAATATCTCTATATATATTAAACCGATTTTAGGGTTTCAAGTGTGTAACTTTTGGGATAACTTTGTATAACTTAGGGAGACGAACCCTAGCTCTTGTAGCAGCTTCATATGTCGTTTTTAGGGCCTCAAAACCCTATTGAACTACCTTGAATCCATGTTTTAATTCAAGGTTATTTATCATTAATCATTTAATATGTCTATGTGTTGTGTGATTGATTTATCTATTTACTTTATTTATAACATACGAGTCCTTTGTATTTGCTTATGATTGCATGAAAGTCGGATTGTAGATCCTTTTATTGTTGCTTCTTGATTGATGATTGTGCGCTTTAGGTTCTAGAAAACCAGCTTTTGTCTGTATCGTTGTAGACACGTCTAGGAAACACGAGTGCGTAGAAAGGATACCATCGGGTAACAGTCTTCATACTACCTTGCCCCTTTATATGGTTTATCCCTCTTAAGATATTTCACATGCATTTAATGTACTCTTAGGGGCCTTGTAATAGTCTTCATACTACCTTACTTGTGCGTTGCCCTAACAGAACCTTAAATAGATGGCGGGTTCGTGTAATTCGTTCATGACCTAGAAAATACTTACACATATCATCACAAGTGTGACAAGGTAACAAAATTAGGAGAAGCAATCTGATAAGTAGTGCATGATTATGTAAATACATTCAATTATCATAAACTTATCACTAGTAGATTAGATATTAGTTTAGTTATTAGTTAAACAACCCAACCTCTCAAACCATAGATTTACTTGCTTTCATAAAATATAAATATACAAAAAGAATATTCTCTCAACCCCTAAAATTTTGTTAGACCGTGATCAAGCCTTCCCAACCTATTCCCCTAGAGAACGATAACAACCCCCCGAGTCTTGCCTATACTACTACTACAACAGTTAGGTACTCTACCTAGGGAGTTGTAAAACTTCTTGTAGAAGTCCCTTACGACAACCGCATCAAGTTTTTGGCGCCGCTGCGTGGGGAATAGTTAGGTTTTGATCATAGTTTAAACTGTAACTCGAGAAGAAATAATGACCGAAATAGAGGGATTGAATTATCTTATTAAAGGATATTACTCAAGCTTAAGCTTATTACAAGGGATAGGAAATTGTTGTCTGCCTTAAAATGCTAACATCAGGGCAATTTATAGATAAAAAAAGAGAAACCAACAGACCCTCATTTATTTAAAGCTGGCTCTTAGACTACTAGAACTTAAGACAACCACTTGACTTCCAAACTGCTGAACTAATAAACTCTTGATGCATCAGTCGGCCCAAGTTGAAGAAGAACTCGCCCTCGAGTTATAGCTGTTTGTAAGATCTCCCTTAAATGGAATTAGATGCTTAACATTAAATACGTCTGAGGTATTTAGATGACTTGGAATTGCATCGGTAGGCATTTATCTTATCTTCTTTTTGAATATGACAAGGACCCCGATCTTTCTATCATGCACCTTAACATTTACTCCTGCTGCACCTATCTTTAGTCAAAACAACCCATACATAGTCTCCTTCCTCAAAAATGACTTTTCTTCTATGTAGGTCAGTGGCCTTTTTATACTTGGCGTTGTGGGCTTCAACCTGCAATTTGACTTCTTCATGAATGTTCTTGATATGCTTAGCAAATTCATCGGCTTTCACATTAGCTTTCCCTAAATTAGGAATTGGGGTCAAGTCCGTAACACTATATGGACTCAGTCCATGAACAATCTCAAAAGGACTCCGTTGAGTTGTCTGGTTCTTTGAGTTGTTGAATGCAAACTCAGCAAACGGAAGCACCAAATCCTACTGCTTTGGTTTGTCTTCAACAAGACACCGAAGCAAATTCCCCAAGCTTCTGTTTACCACTTCCGTTTGGCCATCTGTCTCTGGATGGTAAGATGTGCTAAAGCATAGTTGGGTACCCATCTTCTTCCACAAGGTCCTCCAAAAATGCCCTATAAACTTAGGATCATGATCTGAAGGATTGTTCGAGGCAACCCATGCAAACGAAAAACTTCCTTGAAGTACAAATCTGCCACATTTGAGGCATCCATTGTCTTGCTGCAAGATATTAAATGGGCCATCTTGGAAAATCTATCCACTACCACCATGATGGAATCCTTTTGCCTCTAAGTAACGGGAGTCCTAGAACAAAATCCATACTTACATCAATCCAAGGAGAAGATGGAACGGGTAGTGGAGTGTACAATCGAGCGTTAGTGGAGACACCCTTTGATCTTTGACATACTTCGCACCTCTCTACATGTCTAGTAACGTCCCGTTTAAGTTTGGGCCAAAAGTACTTACCCTCTACTAGTGCAATGCTTTTGTTACGGCCGAAGTGTCCCAAGGCGTGTTGTTCAGCTACAACTTTTTCCCTCAAGAAGCAATCTGGAATGCATAATTGCATACCCTTGAATAAAAAAACCATCTTGAACTTGATAATCATAACGTTGTCCACTTAAAACTTCCTGCATAATGGGCCCAAAATAAGTATCCTCTTAATACATCTCCTTGAAGGTGTCAAATCCTTGTACCTCGACTCTCATTACTGATAAGTAAGAGGCTCTTCGACTCAACGCATTAGTGACCTTATTGTGAATTCCAGCCTTGTGTTTTAATGTGAAATTGAAGTTTTGTAGAAAACTAACCCATTTTGCGTGCCTCGGGCTCAACTTGTGCTGGTTATTGATGTACTTGAGTGCTTCATGGTCTGAATTTAGTATAAACTCATTGTGCATCAAATAATGTTGCCAATGTCGCAAAGCTCGAACTATAGCATAAAACTCGACATCATACATGGTATAATTCAGCCTTGAATCACATAGTTTTTCACTAAAGAAGGCAACCGGATGTTCTTCTTGAGTTAGGACAGCACCTATTCCAACTTTAGATGTGTCACGATCCACTTCAAAAACCTTTCCAAAATCTGGTAACACAATAACCAGAGCTTCGGACATTTTCTTTTTTGTAAGTTTAAAACTTTCACTAGCTTTCGGAGTCCAGTAAAACTTCAGACCACCCTTCATGCATTCGGTAATTAGAGCTATTAAACTACTAAAGTTCCGAATGAAGCGTTAATAAAATGAGGCCATACCATGGAAACTTCGAACATCATGAATTGAATGAGGGGTAGGCCATTAAATAATAGCCTGAACCTTCGATCGATCAACCATTACTCCTTCGGCTGAAATAACAAACCCGAGAAACAACACTGATGGAGTTGCAAAACTGCATTTCTTCAACTCAGGCTGACTGATGCATCAAGAGTTTATTAGTTTAGCAGTTTGGAAGTCAAGTGGTTGTCTTAAATTCTAGTAGTCTAAGAGCCAACTTTAAATAAATGAGGTCCTGTTTTGTTTCCCTTTTCCAGTTTCAAAGTACATTTTCCAATGTTCATATAATGCTCTTCTAAGAGGTGTAAATATAACCAGATATCAATCGAAGTAACAATGACGACACTTTTGAAGAAATGGCTTAAGACTGATTCATGACTCGCATGAACGTAACTGGTGCATATGGACACCCGACAATAGCATCACAACAGCCATTCATACAACCCTCACCGAGTCCTTGAAATGATGTTTTCCATTCATCCCTCGGGTCGTATAACGAAATTTGTGTACCCAAGCTCTGTAAATCAATCTTGGAATATACCTTTGAAACAGCAAGTTGATCCAACATATCATCTAACCGAGGAATTGGATAACGGTACTAAACTATGATTTTATTTATTGCTCGACTATCAACACACATATGCCACGTACCATCTTTCTTGGGAGTCAAAAGTGCAGGCACGGCACAAGGGCTCATGCTTTCTCTGATCAGGCCTTTCCCTAAGAGCTTTCCTCTACCTCCGTTGTAATTCTTCATGGCTCTTATGGGGCTCAAGGATATGCTGGTTTATTAGGCAAACTAGAACCTGGAATGAGATCAATATGATGTTGAATAACCATCATAGGTGGCAGCCATAAAGGAAGTTCTTTTGGCATCACATCAACGTACTTCTCAATAAGTGGTTTCACAAATTATGGGACTGAAACAAGTGGTTCTTCGTCACAACAAAAAGCAAGACCAGACCTGTGATACATGATCCCGGACTCATCACTTCATCCATGAAATTATGATTGAAAAGAAACTCATTACTTCTTAGTTGGTTTGGCAAGATCCACTACTTTCGATGGAACCAACATCACTTTAACATTGTCCTTATTAAAGTTGTATGTATTCGACCTTCATCGTAATTGTGCAAAAAAACGATCAAATTGCCAAGGTCTTCCAAGAAGAGCGTGACAAGCGTCCATCGATACTACATCGCACCAAACATTATCAAAGTACTTACGTCCTATTGAGAAAGAAACCAAGCACGGAGTATCAACATTCACCTCATTTCCTTTCTTGAACCAACTCAGCTTGTATGGTTTCAGATGTTTCTCCTGCTTTAAATTCAGCTTCTCTACAGCGTCTCGAGATATGACATTCTCACAACTACCACTATCAATGATGAGTTTGTAAACCTTATCTTAGATAGTACAAGTTGTGTGAAAGATGTTGTTTCGAAGCCAATCACCAGACTCCTCCTTTTTTGGCAGCAAAAGGCTCTTTCTAATAACCAACATTTGACTAGTATCACCATAAACAAAGTTGTCTTCATTATTTTCGTCATACTCATCATAACTTGGTTCGACGGTAAACTCTTCCTCATCTTCATAATCATCGCCTTCACGCTTCTCATTTTCTATCAGTAGTTGCTTACCTCTCTCTTTTCTATAATTTGAAGACATGTGGCCTGGTTCCCCACACTTAAAGCATTTAAAGGTTTTGTTCGATGAACTAATAGGGTTTCCAACTCCACTTCACGCATCTGTGGTTTGGATCCTCTTTGACATATCAAAATATCAAGATTCTTAAACTTTAGCACCATGTTAGCCTTTTTTGGGCTTTTTTTTTGGGTTCCAGCAAATTGTGTTTGGATCCCCCAGTACGATTTCCAGATCTTGTTTGTTGTTTCTCTACGGCTAAGGCCCTTTGGTATACCTCAGAAACTGTCCAGAACGTGTAGAGACAAAGCACATCTTGAATGCTTTGACGTAAACCACCCAAATACCTTGAAACAAGTTGTTCTTCACTGTCTGATAAATCATTACGTGACACCAATTCATTGAATTCTTTAGTGTACTCCTCTACAGTCCTGATTCCTTGCCTTAGATTTGAAAATCGTTGGAACAATTGTTTTATGTATAATTGAACGAAGGAATTCTCTTGGAGTTTCTTTTTCATCTTATCCTAGCTTACTATTTTTTGTTTTCCCCTTCTTTCTCGAATCAATTAGAGTTGTTCCCACCAAGCAGATGCTCGGCCCTTTAACTTGATGGCTACCCATTTTACCTTCCGGTTTTCAGGTGCATCTTTAAATTCAAACACCCGCTCAATGGTGTTTAACCAATCGATGAACTCCTCGGCCTTCAAAGCTCTAGAAAAGACTGGAGCTTCGACCTTGATGCTAGCCTCCCACCTACGATCATTACGCATAGGTGATTCACGTTGACGAACATGCCTATGAAACGGGTTTTGGAAGGCATCGTCCGACTCAAATTCTTCTTCCTCCTGAGAAGGTTCGAGTTGGGCCAAACGCTGGGTCAGAATCTTGACTTGCCTCCTTAGTTCATTCACCTCTTCTCTTGAATCGACATGTACATTGGTATGTGCTCTTGGATGCCTATGTTTAGGAGGCATGATTAAGCAAAAGTACAAACACCAACCTGCTCTGATGCCAACTGGTGTAGTAAACTGCAACTCGAGAAGAAATAATGACCAGAATAGAGGGATGATTCTTATTATAAGGATAATCAAGCTTAAAGCTTATTACAAGGGATAGGATATTGTTGTCTGTCTTGAAATAATAACATCAGGGCAATTTATAGATAAAAAAGAGAAACCAACAGACCCTTATTTATTTAAAGTTGGCTCTTAGACTACTAGAACTTAAGACAACCACTTGACTTCCAAACTGCTGAACTAATAAACTCTTGCTGGATCAATATGCATAATTTGCATAAGTATATAAAAATATATACGTCGGCATGTATGTAATCTTATACTATAGAATCCATGTGCATGTCTCAAATCACTTATCACTACATCTTAAGTGTTTTACCTCAACCCATAACCATATTACGCCAATTAATCGAAAGGGTTTCCCATACTGACTTATAGTTACAATTCCATTCGCTGCCATTTAACATTTTAAATGATCTCAATCATATCTAATGATCCCATAGGGGAGGGTGTTTGATTTGGTAGAGGCGGGGGGGGGGGGGGGGGGGCGGGGAACTTTAATGACTTTTTTTAAGTAAAATATTTTTATTAATTTTCAAGCTCGGGCTTTTCATCCTGCGGGCGCGCGGGGTATGTAGTTTTTTAATATGTAAGAGCCTAGCAAAAAAGTTAAACGACATTCTGACAAATTTTAGTTTAACCTAGACCTAGAACGACACAACAAAATGACCAAAATGCCCTTTTCTCTATCTGCACAACCTTATTTATTTCCTTAATTAATATAGTATCTAATCCTAAGGCTTTTTGACCCGTTAAATATGCATTTTTTAGTCTTGATAATCCTCTCAAAAAATAAACGCAGTTATAACACTTTTTAGTTATACTCGAGACCAAAACCAACAGAAAATGACAAAAATGCCCCTAACAATTTCTTCTGCAAAAACCAAACTTTTTAACCAAGTCTGATTGGAAATTTTTATACCCATTTTTCAACTTCAAATTGTTTCTAAAAACTTTTTCCCCTCCCCTCATTTTTAAGAATTACAGACCCACGATATATCGAAATCGAAAGCAACGAACATTCTCTACTATATTCTTAGCATAAAAATCAGATTAAATTTTTTAACTTGGTCGAAAAACCCCAAAGTTTTCTGGTCTATTACGGGTAGCTTTAAACCCTTCAAAAACTTCCAATTTTTCGGCATCACAAACTTCGCCAATAACCTTAAACTAGCCCTAACTCCATTACTAAATCATCCAAGCAACAGACGTACCTCAAGACACGACATGCACTAAGATCCATGGATTCATACAATAGATTTACATGCATGCACCTAATATATAATTATATCAACATAAAAGGTTTAGATAAACACTTACAAACACTAGGAATAGAAGATAATGATCAAACAAGAAAACCTTTTTGCTCTTCTTTATTTGCCTAGAATCAAACACCCCTTTTTGATAAAACCCTAGCTTTTTTTGCTCAAGACCTTGTAAAAACCTTTGCATATACACCCTTGATGCTTCAGTTATACCCAATTTAATTAAACCCTTCAAAATCAAATGATTTGAAAATCAAGAAATCTTATGCATGGTGGTTTAATGCGATAGAGGAATAATAGGGATTAGTTTAAGAGTGATTTGGGATTGAATTATTATGGTTTTTTTATGGTTGTGGTGAGGCTGTGTCGAACAGGAAGAGAAAAGGAAGGAGGGGAACGTTTTTTTTAACTGTGTGTTATGGGAGGTTTGAAGTATATAAGAAAGAGTAAATAAAATCTAGTGGGTTTAATCTTTTATAAAAAAATGTATGAAATGTTAGAGTGGGCTTTTGGAGTCGGCAACAAGGGGGAAATTTGGGCTTTGGTTAATTTTTCATCAATTGGATTGTTAATTATGCCCAAAAACATGTAGTTAAATAATAAGAGTGTAGAAGTACTATTTTGACGCGGTTTCGGCAAAAATACAGGAAAAGTCAAAAAATACTAAAATAGAAATAATTAGGCTTCCGGAGATAAAGTATGAAGTTATCAACTTCTCAAATGCTAAAACGGATAAATATTCAAAGCACGACTCGTAAATAGCTAAAACGGAGATTTTTACTAAACCGACTAAAATAAAAAAAAATTATAAAAATTAGAAATTTGAATTAGAGCTCGGGTAAAAGTAAAAGTAAAAAAAATACTTAATGGTAAAAATAGGAATAAAATATAATAAACTTATCATTTCCTCATGAAGGATTGGCGTATTCATACAAATGATGATATACCGTATTAAGATGCTTACGCCGATTTCAAAAATATAATTATTCAGATGAATATGCGTATTTCCGATTTTCAATCCATTCATTCATATGTGGAAGGTAGGGGGTGGTATGATGGGATGGTTGTTGTGGTTTAGGTCAAATACGGCGTATTAGAGTCCTAATGAAGACCTGGCCATAATGTATTGAAGGCATGATGCGTATTTTTATTTGAAATAATAAACCAAGTTTTAATTTATAAAACCCTGACTACGATTATTCTTACGCACTAAAGAGCAGTGTACCCTATCGTGTAGTAGTGTAGTGATTGGTAAGTACGGGTGTCGACCCTAAGAACGTTGTTGTACGTCCTAGTTGTCTAATTGAAATGACAACTTACCTAAGAAAGCAGTAAAAGAGAGCGAGTGGTTTGAATTCAACTGATTACATTTGTGAATCTAACTTTCCTAAAGAGAGATGGTATAGTGGTAAACAACTAGTAGGATGAACGCATTTCCCTATGGCTCTTAATGATAATCCTACGTGTAATGTTTAATTCTCGTTCTAATTAGTGGTTCTAATGTCATTAGGTCCAATTTGTAGTCACAACCTAACCTATAATTCCTATGATCCAAAACCCTGTTGTTTACAGAATTCGGGGAAGAGAAGGGGTATATATAACAATAGGGGGGGGAGGGTATTAATCCTATTCTGTTGTCATTAAAACCCAAATATCTTAAAGACTTATCTAATGTCGACAATCCCACTTCTCGACATTTAAACCCCCTATTAGGTGCTAATTAACAAAAGGTTTACCCAAGCTTTTTAAGTACCTTATCTACTACAGACGGCGATATGTGCAACCTCTACAATCTAAATAGATCTCATCCCGTCTTGAGTAACTTACTAGACGAGATTTCAACTACTTAAGGCTAATCACTAGCTAACAAGCTCTACATAAGCCTTAGTACTACCAAAACGCGGAGAACAATCAATAAGCAAGTAAGATATCTAAAGGGAACAATTATTTAACACTGTCTAACCACAATTCTTAATAAGCATCTAAAGTTTGATAGCTCAAACCGCATTTTCTGCTACCTATATTCCTGAGTAGAATAGAAACTCTCAAGAGAATTAACCTATTCCATTACACAGTAATTATATCCTACCAAATCGGATCTATGAGCTATGCATGTGGGTTCCCACTAGACACCCGAACCTATAAGTTGTAAAGTCATCAAATATTGCCTTACACCGATTTTTGAAATTACACCCTACAAGGTATAAGGATCCTAAGGGCGTACAACATAAAATTATCCATATAATTATATTATAATAAAATTATAATAAATATATTATTAATTATAATTTTATTTTTATAATGATAATATTATTAATAATTATTATATAATTAATTATATTTAATAAATATATTTTAATTATTTTATAATAATTTTTTATTTTAAATAAAATAAAAATATATATAAATATTAAATTAAATATTTAATATATAAGTTTATAAATAAAATAAATTAATGTTATATTATAATTATATTATATACTATAAATAAAAATAATTTATTAAATAAAATATAATTATAATAGTTTAAATTGATATATATCTTATAAAAATTATTTTGAATAATTATTAATATAAATTTAATATTATTTATATTTATAAAATAAATATATTATATATATAAATAAAAATTAAAAGTATAAATATTATTATATTATAAAAATAACTGTTTTATTAAAAATAAAAATATTATTAATTATAAATATAACAATTTATTATTATAATAAATATAATATTATTATTAGTTAATAATATTTATATTATAATATTAAGTTAATATTATATATAAAACATTAAAAAAATTATTATATTTATAATTTAATAAAATATTTTAGTAATATTTATATATTTTTATTTACATATTATTATATTTTGAAATTTATAATTATAAATAATAATTTAATATATAATATTATTAAATATTATATTAATTAATTATTATATTAAAATAATATTAAAATATTTATTAATTATTTAATTTTATATATTATATAATATATAGAGTAATTAAATATAATATATAAATATAAAATAAAAATAATAAATTTATAATAATATATTTAATATAAAATAAAAATAATTATAAAAAGTGTAAATTATATTAAATTAAATATAAAAAATTTAATTAAAATATTTTTAGTATTAAAATTATTATTAATTAAAATATTTAAATTTATTATTATATTTATTATTAATAAAATAGTTAATTTTATAAAGTAAATTAATAAATAATTAAATAATTAATATAATTTAAAAATATATTTAATAAAATAATATTATTATTATATTTAAGTAAATTTTATTAATAAAAATATATATTAAAATTATCATAATATATATATTATAAATATAATATTGATTTAATATATAAATATTATTAAAATTAATTATATTAAGTATAATTATTATTATTAAATTAATAATTATTTATATTATAAATATATTATATATTAAATTTTAAAAAATATTAATATTAATATTATATATAAATATAAAAATATAATTTAAAATAAAAATATTAAATTATTTAATTTCTAATTAAATAATATATTATAAAATTAAATTAATTTAATAATTTTAAATATAAAGTTTAAATTAATTAAATTATAATATATTAATTATAAAAATATATATTATATAATAAATATTTAATATTTTATTATATTTAAAAATAATTTAATAATATTATTAATTAATAATATATTAAAAAAAAAAATAATTTATTAAAATTAAAATTATAATTGATAAATATTTAAATATAATAATATATTAAGATATTAAATAAAATAAAGATAGTATTAATATATATATAAGGTTTATATATATTTATGATTAATAAAAATAATTTAAATATATATATAAAATTTTATAATAAATTTAAATATATTAAAGATAATAAATATAAGTAAAAAAAATTTTTATTAATCATTAATATATTAATAAATTATAATATAAATATTATTATTATATAATATTAGTATATAAATATTAATATATATAATATCATTATAATATTATTATATATATAATATAAAATAATATAATAAATATTATATTTATATAAATATTTAATGATTAATAATTAAAAAATATAATTTATATCTAATAAAAAATTATTTACATAAATTAAAATAATTTAATAATTTAATAAAAAATAATAAATATTATGTAATAAATATTTTAATATAGTATTGTTATTAAATTTTATAAAAATAATTTAAATAAAATTAATTTAAAAATTATATTATATTAGATAATATAAATTAAATTTTATATTATAAATATATAAATATATTATATATATTTAAAAAAAAAAAAAAAAAATTATTATATTTAAAAAAAATATATTAATATATAATATAAATATTAAATTAAAAAAAATATAATAATTATTTATATTAAGTATAATTTTATAAATATTAAAATAATTATATATATTATATTTTAAGAAATAATATAAAAATATATAAATTAATATAAATAATATTATAAAATATAATTTTAATTTTTATATTTAGTAATTTTATAAATATATTTAAAAATTATTATTTATAAATATATTATTTAAATATTATTTTATTAAGAAAAAAAATTAAATATTTAAATTAATGTATTAATATATTTAATATTAATAAATTAAAAGTTTTTAATAATTTTATGAATGATATAATATAATTAATTAAATAATATGTTAATAAAATTAATATAATATATACTTATAAAATTAATATTATTAGAATTATATAAAAAATATAAAATATTATTTATATTATATTATTTATTATAATATTATATTATTAAAAAATAATTATTTAATTATAAATTTATATATATATAATAAATATTTAAAGTAAATTAAACTTATATAATTAAAAATAAAATATAAATTAATTTATAAAAAATTTAATATATGATATAAAATTATTTTAAATATATAAATAAAAATATTTAAATAAGTAATAATAATATATAATTAATAAAATTACGTTTATATAAAAATTATTTTATATATTATTATTAATAATAAATATAAATTATTATTTAATTAATATTAAAATTATATTTATGAAAATAATGTTTATTATATAATATTTATTAATATTAATAATTATTTAATATTTTAAAATAATTTAAAAATAAATAAATTATTAGTTAGTTTAATAATTATATTTTATTAAATAATAAATTTTATTATAATATTAAATATTAAAATATTTAATAAATAAATATATTAAATTATTATGAAAATTATTAAAATATAATTATGTTAATATTATATATTTATTAATAATATAAATAATTAAATTTAATCTATTATATTAGTAATTAGTTTATTATAATAAAATAAAATAAAACAAAAATTGAAAAAATATATATAAATAAATATTTAAAAATTTAATTAATTTATATTTATATAAATTAATAAATATTAATTTATAATTTATTATATTAAATAATATTAATATATAAATTAAATTATATATATATTAAATTATTATATATAATAATATATATTATATTATCTATAAAAATTAATAATATATAATTAAAAAATTAATATAATTAAAAATAAATTATATATATAATATAATAAATATTATATTATTATTAAAATTATTATAAAATATATTTTAAAAAATTAATATAATATAATTTATAATTAATATTAATAAATATTAAATTATTAGTTTATTATAATTAAATATATATAAATATATAAAATCAAATAAAAATTTATAAATTAGATATATTATAAATATTAATATATTTTTATTATTATATTTAAAAAAAATAAAATAAATAATAAATTATAATAAAATATATTAATATATATAAATTATTAATATTATTATAAATTAAATTAAAATATTTAAATGATTAATTTATATTATTAATAAAAATTATTTATATTAATATTTATTATTATGTTTTTATATAAATATTAATTAATATTTTATTATTATTATAATATATAATTAAATTAATATAATATAAATAAAGCAAATATTTATATATTATAATTTAAATATTATTAATTAATATTAATATTATATAATATAATTTTAAACTAAAGAATATTTAATATGTTATATATATATAATTATATAATAATTATTTTATATTAATATATATATTATTATTATAATTTATTTAAAATATAATAATAATATATTAAAAATATTTATTAATAATATATATTAAATAAATTATTTTATATTATTTAATTATATTAAATAAATATATTTAAAATTATTAAAAAATTAATTAATTAAAATAATACTTATTAATAAATAAATTATATAACTAATAAAAAATAATATAAAATTAATATAATATATAAATTAATATATATTAAAAGCAAAACGACATTCTGGACAACTTTTTAGTTTTACCCGAGACCTGGAACGACACAGAAAATGACCAAAATGCCGTTTTCTCGAATCTGCAGCAACCTTATTTTTTTCCTTTAATTAATATAGTATCTAATCCTAAGCTTTTTGACCAGTTAATATGCATTTTTAGACTTAGATATCTTCGCGAAAAAATAAAACGGCATTTTAAACAACTTTTTAGTAATACTCGAGACCAAAAACTCAACAGAAAATGACAAAAATGCCCCTACAAGTTTCTGCAGAAAACCAACTTTTTAACCAAGTGCTGATTGGAAATTTTTACCCATTTTCAAACTTCAAATTGTTCTAAAAACTTCGTTTTTGAGAATTACAGAACCCACAATATATCGAATCGAAGCTACGGACATCCTCTACCATATTCTTAAGCATAAAATCAGATTTAAATTTTTTAACTTGGTCAAAAACAGTCCTAAAGTTTCTGGTCTATACGGGTAGCTTTAAACCCCTTCAAACTTCAATTTTTTTGCATCACAAACTTCGCCAATACTCTTAAACTAGCCTAACTCCATTACTAATCATCTCAAGCCAACAATGTACCTCAAGACACGACATGCACTAAGATCCATGGATTCATACAATAGATTTACATGCATGCACCCAATATATAATTATATCAACATAAAAGGTTTAGATAAACACTTACAAACACTAGGAATATAAGACAATGATCAAATAAGAAAACCCTTTTGTTCTTCTTTATTTGCTGAGAATCAAACACCCCTTTTTGATAAAACCCTAGCTTTTTATTGCTCAAGACCTTGTAAAAACCTTTGCATATACACCCTTGATGCTTCAGTTATACCCAATTTAATTAAACCCTTCAAAATTAAAATATTTAAAAATCAAGAAATCTTATGCATGGTGGTTTAATGCGATAGAGGAATAATAGGGATTAGTTTAAGAGTGATTTGGGATTGAATGATTATGGTTTTTTTATGGTTGTGGTGAGGCTGTGTCGAACAGGAAGAGAAAAGGAAGGAGGGGAACGTTTTTTTTTTCAACTGTGTGTTATGGGAGGTTTGAAGTATATAAGAAAGAGTAAATAAAATCTAGTGGGTTTAATCTTTTATAAAAAATGTATGAAATGTTATAGTGGGCTTATGGAGTCGGCAGCAAGGGGGAAATTTGGGCTTTGGTTAATTTTTCATCAATTGGATTGTTAATTATGCCCAAAAACATATAATTAAATAATAAGAGTGTAGAAGTACTATTTTGATGCGGTTTCGGCAAAAATACAGGAAAAGTCGAAAAATACTAAAATAGAAATAATTAAGCTTCCGGAGATAAAGTATGAAGTTATCAACTTCTCAAATGCTAAAACGGATAAATATTCAAAGCACGACTCGTAAATAGCTAAAACGGAGATTTTTACTAAACCGGCTAAAATAAAAAAAAATTATAAAAATTAGAAATTTGAATTAGAGCTCGGGTAAAAGTAAAAGTAAAAAAAATTACTTAATGGTAAAAATAGGAATAAAATATAATAAACTTATCATTTCCTCATGAAGGATTGGCGTATTCATACAAATGATGATATACCGTATTAAGATGCTTACGCCGATTTCAAAAATATAATTATTCAGATGAATATGTCGTATTCGATTTCATCAAATACGGCGTATTAGAGTCCTAATGAAGACCTGGCCATAATGTATTGAAGGCATGATGCGTATTTTTATTTGAAATAATAAACCAAGTTTTAATTTATAAAACCCTGACTACGATTATTCTTACGCACTAAAGAGCAGTGTACCCTATCGTGTAGTAGTGTAGTGATTGGTAAGTACGGGTGTCGACCCTAAGAACGGTTTGTACCTCTAGTTGTCTAATTGAAATGACAACTTACCTAAGAAAGCAGTAAAAGAGAGCGAGTGGTTTGAATTCAACTGATTACATTTGTGAATCTAACATTCCTAAAGAGAGATGGTATAGTGGCAAACAACTAGTGATTTGAAACGCATTTTCCTGTGTGCTCTTAATTGATAAACCTACGTGTATGTTTAATTCTCGTTCTAATTAGTGTGCTAATGTCATTAGTTCCAATTTGTATCACAACCAACCTATAATTCCTATATCTCAAACCTATGTTGTCTTCACAAAGTCGGTATCTAGTTTCATATCCATAAACCAAACTATCTTAAAGACTTATCTAATGTCGACAATCCCACTTCTCGACATTTAAACCCCCTATTAGGTGCTAATTAACAAAAGGTTTACCCAAGCTTTTTAGTACCATTATTCTACTACAAGACACGATATGTTGCTACCATCACAATCAACAATAGAATCTCATCCCGTCTGATACCATACTAGACTATATTTCAACTACTTCAGGCTAATCACTAGCGAACAAGCTCTACAAAGCCTTAGTGACTTTACCAAAACGCGGAGAACAATCAATAAGTCAAGTAAGATATCTAAAGAAACAATTATATAACACTGTCTAAACCACAATCTTAAATAGAGGCATCCTAAAGTTACTATGGCTCAAAACTGCATTTTTCACCTATGATTCTTGAGTGGAATGAACTCTCAAGGAGAATTAACCTATTCTCAGTTCACAGTAATTAAATCCTACCAGCTGATCTATGAGATATGCATGTGTGTTTCCCACTAACACCCGATACCTATAAGTTGTAAAGTCATAAATATTGGCTTACACCTATTTTGAAATTACTCCTACTAAGGCATAAGGATCTAAGGGCGTACTACATAAATTATCCATATAAATTATACTATAAGATTAAATTAAATAAACAAGAGAATATTAAACTAAAAATGACAAGAACAATAAACCAAACACAATAATAAACATAGCACCAACAAATAAAATAAGATCAAATCAATTACTAAAAGATAATTAAATTAAATCAAACTTTAATTGTTAAGGTATGTGTACATATAGTGTTAGACCAATGCTCTCGATCCCCTAGTCGAATGCCATGGCAAACTTTTACACTTAAATACTCAAATCCTATTAATAGAATGAAAGTATTGCTTAACTAACATCCGGAATTATAAGAACAAGAATATAATTCGAAGTTGGAAGCTAAATGATTGGTTATGGTTTATTGAATTGAAATCAGTTACAAGACAGAGAGAATAGGGAATCCAAAAGCTAAAATGAAATGTTACAAGTGAAACTATTTATTAAAAAATGAAAAGTAAAGTTGAATAAGAAATGGCGAGAAATTCTGTTATGGATTGTTGGTTGGTATTTCTTTTTGAACGGTTGGGTTAGTACATATATAGTTAGTGGGAGCCACTCCATCATTATAGGAGTGGAAACACCATGAAGGAGACTCGAAATGAAACTTCGCATGGGAAAAGAACCTAACCATTGCTAGCGCATAAAATTGGCATTTTGAGCTCCACACGTGTTCTTGTCATGTGACAATCTTCCTCTTAAAAATCCTTGCTAAGGATCAAGCACAATTCATGTACCTTTGCCATTATCTGATAACATATCCCAAGTTGCATCATCTTTTATGTCATTGCTCCATTAAATATTACCCAAAGTAGATAACCATTTGATTCCCAAAACTAATTCATAACCTCCGAAAGAGTTCCTATTTCAGATTTATTTTTAGTTAATGAGTTTAGAGAGTAAATGACATAAGTTTTAGAAGTAAACATCACATGATTAGTCAACAATAACCTTGTACTCTTTATTGGAAATCCTTGGACCATGTATAGATATAACTTTGCCTTCCATGCCACCATATACATTTAAAGGAGCACGGTCTTCCTAATTTGACATCTAACTTTTAGCCTTATAATATCTAGGAAATTATGGGTACTTGCTTGATCCATAAGGACGTGTTGTAACACTGATTAAGCACATGACCCCTTCCCATCATGGCTATTAAGTTGTCAGAATAACTGATAAACACACAAGATGTTTTACAACCCTTTGGCTTAGCACCTTAATCATTGTAGTGTAGTATAGGCAAGACTCGGGGTTTAATTTATCATTCACACAAGGAATAGTGTTGGGAAATCTCGCACAGAATGTAAATAAGGTCTAAGAGGTTAAAGAAGATTATTTTTGTATTTTTATATTTTTATAAAAGCACTAAAATCTATGGTATGAACGGGTTTGGTTTTAACTAATTAACTACTAAACTAATCTAAATCTAATCTACTTGTGTGGAAACTCGGTTTAGGTAACATAAAAAGTGTTCACTTAATCATTCATTACTCCTTAGTTTGCTACTCCTACTCCTATTGCTTTGTCACACTTGTGATGCAGTGTGTAAGTATTTCCTAATTCATGAAAGAATTACACGAACCCGCCGTCTATGTAATATTTCGTTAATGCAATGTACAAGTAAGGTAGTATGAAGACTATTACAAGGCCCCTAAGAGTACATTACACGCATTCAAACACTTAAAAGGTGATCAACCATATTAGGGCAAGGTAGTATGAAGACTGTTGCGATGGTATCCTTTCTACACAATTACATTTCCCTAGACGTCTTCGCAAGCAATTAAAAAGCTATTTTTCTAGAGCATAATGTGCACACTCATAAAAAAGAAGCAATATTAAAAGGATTTAAAAACTAAGTTTCATGCAATCATAAGCAAACATGTTAAAGGAAAGCGAAGAACAACAATTAATCAAATAATAAGACATATTGAAAGATTAAAGGGATAGAAGGTTGTTGTTAGGGACCAAGAATCACTTCACTTCACCATGGTAACCAATAAAATAAGATAGGAGAAAAGGAAGAATAGTAGAGAGAAGTTTGGAGAGAGAAAGTAAAAAAGAAAAAGATGGTTGATTAAACTTGTAAAAAATACAAATGAGACCAACACCCTCTCCACACTTGGAGAGGGGTATTTATATCCTAAATGTGGCCTGCCTAAAAAGGCTTTAATGGGCCGTGAGATTTGTCTATTGGGTCAGGCTCGGGTTTACTTTGGACCTTAGTCCGAAACACGTACAATATTAGATTAAGTCTCGAGCCCGTTTCCCATTTCTAGCCTATTACAACATATATCAAATAAAGTCCGAGCTTCCATGATTAATAGCCGAGCTTTCTTGTTTGACTCAATATTTTGAGGCTAACAATCTCCCCTGAAGCGAGGTTTCCTTATAGAGGTATCCTGCAGATTCTGAGCTTCCATGTTCATAGACATATTTGAGGCTAACAATCTCGTTTAATGTGTGGTCTTCAAATTCCTAAGGTGCGATCTTGAATCTTGCTTCCTTAAACTTCTTGAGATTGCTTTGTCATTGAGTTCTTGAATCTTTGGTCTTTATTATGTTGTAGGCTTGTCTCTTCATGTTGTGTGATCTTTGATCTTGAGCCTTTATCATTGTCTTTCGATTTCGTTTTTGATTTTGAGATCTCTAAATCTTTTCCTTGTTTGTCTTTATCGTCTTTGCCAACTTGCGATCATGTGTCTTGACCAACATGCTCATACTTTGCGTCATCTTGAAAGCTCTCTAATAATCTCTCTTGAAGCTTGGTTTTTGAGGAGTTATCTTTAATATCAAAGTTTGCGGAAGTCTTTGTCTTTAATTCTTGAGATTTCTTGATTCTTGAATCTTGATGCTTATAGTATGTCTTTGTAGATTAAGCATGAGCATGTGGCAATGAATCGGACTCTGCTAGAATGAGGCTGCAACACCGTCGTTTATACATGCATTAAATGTTAGTGATAAATAACAGATATGGACGAATATGTCTTTGTCATTCGTTGAGATTCGGTTGCATTAACCTTCGGTTCCGTGAGGACCGTTTAACAGTATAAATACTGTACCTGTGATCAGGTAGGTTCAATTTGGAACAAAACCTCCTTGACAGGGTTTCCAGATCAAAGCGTAGGATCTTCTAACACAGATGTATTAGATTCACCATGCTTGCTTGTTCTCAATAGCGGAACGTCTCAAAGCAGACAACAGGATATGAGTGAATAAGATAGTTACTATCTTTCTGATTGAGTTGTCAATTCATTTACTGGACCAAATCGATATCCAGTTATCACAAGTTTGATCCACGTAGGATCTCGCAAGTCACCTACCAAGAGCTTGTTTAATGTTGGCTCAAGCAGGATTTCCATCTTCACGGTGAATACTTAAGTATCACTCGGATGTTCTGGTATAGATCTTTATAATGTATGTACAACATTAAAAAATTATAAATCAACATTGTGAAAGACTAAATGTTCCCTCATTTACACGACAACCATCGTTAAGCATTATATCAAACACTTGTTTGGCAGCTTTAAGATGACATATCTTGTAATAAGTCAACCTAGAAAAACCTTACTATCAAATTACAAGACCCCCTACTAACAAAGTTTCACCATTCTAATAAGCCAACCCGAAATTTTTCTAAACATCAACCATGATCATTAAAAGAGTAGCCTTTTCTTACTAATTATGAAAAAGCCACAAAAGCACAAAACTAATAAAGATTAAAAATAAAAAAAAAAAAAAATAAAAATCCATTAAGTTGTTTTGAAAGTTGAAAACAACCAAGATTACCATAATTTGACTATCATTCACATACACATTCGAAAAGTATTAGTCGATTCAACAACAATTAAAAAACCCGTGTTGATCCCAAACCTAATCTATTCCTTAGGTTGTCAAAGGTTTAAATTACCTTGGATAAATCCAAAATAAACTTGTGTAGAAACTTTGTATGTATATTAAAGTTTATGCGGAATTACACCTTTAATACTCTAGAATATTATCAACGAAACAGAATCTTGAACAACAAAGAAATAAACAAAACGCTCCAATATTATTTAATTAATAATACAAGTATCCTTTAACTTATAATGGGGTTTACAACCTGAAGCTTTTCTCATCGACTTTTGACAACTAGAAAACTGATGATGATACGACTGCGTGTTTTTTGTGATATCTCAACTAATGCCCTAGCCTCTTTATTATAGACTAAGGAGTCTTAGTCGGCTTAACAATATATTCCTAAGATATCTCAATCTTTGCTAAACATAAACGAATCTTCTAAATAATACAACTATGTATATCTTTACATAAATATCCCCAACACTATCTTTACATGCATTCTTGTTCTCCAAAACAAATCTTTAATCTTTTAAATTCGCTTTATCCTCTTGACAATAAAAAGCTCTCAAACAATTGTAATCTTTCCACCAGCAGCACTAATAAACCAAATAGAGAAAACATAAGCAGTAGTAACATTAGTACTAGCAGTACTAATATACACTAACAGTAGTAACTTGTACTAGCAGTCTTAACTTTTACTACTAGCAGCACTAACTACTTAGCTTATATTTTAGTCTTCAACACTAAGCAGTCTTAACTTCAACTAACAACAGTAACTTTATGCTATCAGTACTAAATTATACTAACAGTAGTAACTAGCAGTGGTAACATTATACTACCAACTAACCACTTAGCATAATTTCCATTATGTACCTGAGTAGCAGTAACTTCGAAGAATCCATGAAGTCTTTTAAAGTCCCAACAATCCTCCACTAAAAAAAAAAAAACTTATGTTCATCTTCTGAATTCTTCAGTTTTTCTTTAAAATCTTCATCATACTTTAGGAAATGCATTCCAACCCTTTCATAGACCATTTTTGCTGTTTTCAACCATAAGCTTTAGCAGTTGATAGCACATCACATTTTTGATGAATCGTTTGAAGTTTCTTGTTGAGCATATTGGTGACGATAATTGGTGTGAGGGAATATCTCCTTTAAACCAACATAAAAATGTGAAGATTATCAAACCTTACAAAGTGAACTCAGATGAATCAATCAACTTCCAATGGTCACCCTGTAACCTGTAAAAACTTCCCATACATCACTCATTTTGTCTCGTTCAAACATAACTTTTAAATCTCCCCACAACACTCTTTCAAACTCATTGTCAGGCCTTATATCACCATACTTTTCCTTCATTGTCCTCCAAAGTGCTTCCAAGTCTTCTCTGTCTATTTTCTTGTAGCATCCCTTATCATTGAGAATATCTCTTTAACTTTCATCTCTCTATCAAACTGATAATGTACCAACATACCCCTCTTTATGAAGATTCTAATCAAATAAGCACTGGAAATTGGGTAGCAACAAGTGGTAATTCAACAATTGCTATATCTTCATCCCTTTTATCACCAAAAACTTCTTTAGACTCAGCTTCATTAATTTGCATCAACTTCCTTCTGACACTCCTTTTTCTTCCCTCTTACTTTTTGTTTCTTTGAGGATTCTTTCTGTTGATCTTTCCCCTGCTCTTTCCTTCCAAGCATCTTCTTTCTGCTCCCCATTTAGTTGTTTCTCTCTACCTTCTTCCTTGTTTTCTTTTCTTTCCTGAACCTCAGAACCCATAGCCACAAAGGTATTTACTCTATTCATTTCCTTATCAAACAACTTTTGAATTTCATCAAACATGACTCTTTCCTTTTAGCTGTTGTATTATCACCAACCCATTAATTAAGATAAGTAGACAATTGAGTTCTCTTTATGCCTTGGTAGGAGGTCTGTTTCTTTTTTCTTGTGCTCTAAGTGCGGCAAGATGCTTTCTTCTTTTCTCCATCAGTTCCATAAATAGTTTTGCTTTTTCCTCATCTGTCAATTCCTCTCTTTCCTTTTGATTGGAGTCTCTCAGCCAGCAATCTATCAGTCTCCATCATAGCTTGTGTATTTTCCAAGGACTCAATCATGCTATGTTGGCTTCTTTTCTTCTTGTTTTCCTTCTAGATTTTGCTCTTCAATAAATCAGCATATCAACTTAGCTTGAAGTATCTCTTCAATTGGTTCATCAAGAAGCAATTTGATCTTTTCTCTTCAAAGGAACTTTAGGCTCAATCATAATACCTTTTCCTTTATCTTTAGAACTTGAAGGTTGTGTCTCTTGTGGAACTCTGAACTCACTTGGCTCCTGTACAACCACCCCTTTATCCTTGGGTCTTGTAGTTGTTGTTGTTGTAGCAGCAGTAGTAACAACTTTAGGCTTAGCTACTTTAATCTGTATAAGTGTCTGAGCCAAAGTGATTTCCTCAATGGTTGTAGGAACAACACTATCATCAACACTAGCAGTAGTAACTGCTTCACCAGCAGTACTATCATCAGGCTTAGTACTCTGTTCTTCTTTCTTATCAACTTTAGCTTCCACATGCATCTCATCATCCTCCAAAACTCCAGTATCAAAAACATTAAGTCATCATCCTGTCTCTCTGAGTTTCATCAACTAAAGTAACATCAACATCAACATCAATATCTTCAATACTCCTCCCCTATTTGGATGCGTCTTCAGGAGCACCCAAACTCTCCTGGTCTTTAGAGGACTCAACTCTTCTAGACATACCAATTTTCCTGAGTCTTTTCAAACCTGTAGGTCTTGACATTTTCTTCCTTTCTAACCTCTGGATCTTTTTCTTCAAAGCAACAATCTCATTAGCTTGAGCCTTGCCTTTGCTGTTGTAATCAAGAACCTGTGTTGCAATTTGGTACATAAAACCACAAATCAGTTAGTTGCATGCTATCCTCACCACTAGGTTGTCGATCATTGGAAGGTGTTGGTACACTTTCCTCATGCTCTCCCTTATCTTAAGGAACCTCTGCCTCCTGTCTTTGAGCCTTCTTAGATGGTTGTTTCTTCTTGTATTGGGAAGATGAAGATGGTTGATTAATAATGGGTATTGAAGTGAAATCAATTGGATGAATCAGAATCCCACCCTTTTTCGTCAACAGGTTGAACCATCAGGTATCAAATAAAGGTTGTTTATTCCTCCCAGATAAATTCCTTTCCAACAGCTCTCTTCATATGGCAAAAACTTTCTTTGTGTGAAAGGGATTAACAAAAATCTTCTGTAGAGTTGACAATATTACCCACTTAGATTAATGAAAACTTGGAGAAAACGTGGATACAACAAGAATTTGACTCCTCCATCTAAGTGTTTCACCATTGCATCAAAGATATACTTAGACAGATTAAACTTCTGATTAGTTGCCAAGCATATGATCAAAGAAGCCATAGAACTACTGAACTCATTCCATGCAGTGGATTTAGCACTTAAGCATTAAGTAATAGTATGAATGAAATACTTCCACTGTGGAGAGAAAAAGGCTTTATAAAAATAAGCTATTGAGAAACGCTTTATACCCCATCAAACGTGCCCAATTCTTCAAAGATAGTAGCAGTTGGAAGACAATCAGTACCTTCTGCATCATCTAAATGAAGATCTCTCCTAATGCTTGACTCCGTAACAATAACCCTATTCTTTATCAACTAGTCTTGTAACTGTCGCACTTCCATTTAACTGTCTGTACCCTTGGTAGTTTGCCCAAAATTGTTCAATACAAGGATATGTAGATTACTGGATTGAATGTTAAAGCATATGAAAACAGATCTTCTTTTAGGAAATCAATTATCTACCTCAGCAAACCCATCACTTTTCATTTGGGTTTTTCCAAGAACGCGACCCACATTGGTGCGTTTTCACAAACTTAGGGCTTGACATTATTATGAATTTGATGATCAAATATGAAAATTAAATTAGGGTTTATGATTAGAGAGCGTTTGAATAAGTGAAATCGAATAAAGAAGTAAATGAAACCTTTAATCGAAGTATTTATAGAATCACCCTCAATAGCAAAAACTTGAACTGGCAGCATCATATGCTTAACACGCTGAAACAAAATAACGGCAATACTAATTTAAGCCCTAACATCATTAACTTAGCTTAGCAGCATTAAGTTGAAACTAGAGCAGCAGTTAAAAAGAATACATCAGTAATCATTCTATTTATTCATTCCAAAAAAAAAAAAAAAAATATAACCAAAAAAAAAAAAAAAAAAAGAAAAAAAATTCCAAAAAAAAAAAAGCCAACTTTCATCATCAAATTGGTTACCATACACTCTCTTCTGTTTTTTATGCTCACATCGTCTCTCCAATTCTTTTTGCTCACAAATCACTCATTTCTGTTTTTATGGACACATCTCTCTTATCTATTTTTAAGCTCACAAAAAACTCTTAATCTTTTGGCTTACCAAGACACTCTTTTTGTTTTTTTATATCGACAGGTTGTCCAAAATTCCATCCAGATTTAATATAGTATCCATACTGTCCTCCCCCACTTCCAAGTGTGTAACCTCTTGAGGAGAGGTGGATCAATGGATTGTTTAGATGTAATCTCAAACCTAGTTTGAGCATTCACATCCACTAATATGGTATCTTGACACCTGGGACCACTACCTGAACTAATTCCCTAATGAGTTGATTCATTAAGTGTTGCCATGGATTGGGTCTTATTTGATGTTACCACTGTCCTGCTCTACTTCTTAGCTAGAAGCAGTAGTGGCAACCCTTTCCATTCTGTCACCCAACTCCTTATGGACAGCCTCATCACCAACCTTTGTCAGGGGGACCACTAGACTGAGGTATCTTGGTGTCCCGACCTCTTTTGATATGCCTAGACATGTTTTGATCCTTTTGAACATACTTATGATATAACACATCCTTTCATCCATGCTTTTTGGTTGTATGAATAAGGAACCTCCCCTCAAACAATGCTTCAAGAGATAATAATTTTGAAACATTGCATCTTGGTGCCCATTCATCATTTTTTTTTTTTTTTTTTTTTTTTTAAATTTTTTTTTTTAAATTAACACATTAACATTTGTCCTGGCAAGTAATAATTTCTGCCTAGCAAGTATTAACAGTAAGTCGAACTAGCATTGACTCTGTCTTCAATAATTAGCAACAACATGCTCTACGCATCACAAGCACACTAGAAAAGACTAGATAGTACATGTGGGAAATTCATGAGAACTATTTTTATGCATAACCGATGAAATAAAAGTTAAAACACTGTGAACCAACCCAATTTCTTTCTTTAAAAGGTGAATCATTCAACATCAGGTATTCAACATGCTTTACCTGCAAATGTTAGTTCATAGCCAAATATACAAACTCCAAAACATTTTCTTCTTAACAACATTAACTATGACTAACTGTTTTAACAAACAGTTTTAAGGAAAACTAACAGTTTTAATTATACTTAACAGTATTAATTGAGAAAAACTAACAATATTAATCCTTTACAAAACTTTTACAAAAACATAAAGAGATATAGAAAGTTAAGGATTCAGCATTCCAATACTTGAGACCAAATGAAATCTCATGCATCAAAACCTTTTAAGAAGATCTGCAGCATTTAAATCAGTATGATTTTAAACCATTTGTATTAACTTTTTAGTGTTGCAATCTCTATAAAATTGATGCCTAATCTCTATAATGTTTTGTTTTAGAATGATAAACAGATTTTCAATAATAACGATAGTATGTTATATTGTCCGATATTAATGAACATGTTCTGAAATTGTAACCCATAACCAGCAATTAGCAATTGATTTTGAATCCAGAGTACTTGTCCACAGCAACTAGCAGCAGCCGCATATTCAGCTTCAATTGTAGAGGTGGCAACCACAGTTTGCTTCTTGCATTGCCAAGATATCAACATGTTTCCTAAAAACTGACAACCTCCAGTTGTTGACTTCCTATCTTGAGTGGCTTTAGCATAGTCACTATCAGTATAAGAAACTAATTCAAATGGAGAATATCTAGAATACCAAAGGCCTAAAGTTGGTTTGCCTTTCAAATATCTAAAAATTCTCTTTACAGCTAAGAGATGTAATGTCTTTGTTGTAACTTAAAATCTGGCACAAGCACATACTGCAAACATGATATCTGGCCTAGATGCAATGAGATACATCAAAGACCCAATCATAGATCTATAAAGATGTACATCAACATCATCAGCATCTCCATCCTGGACCAAAGGTTTTTCCAAATCAACAGGAGTTGAAGCAGACTTCACATCAGAGTAGTTGAATTTCTTTAAAATTTTAGCTACACTCTTCCTTCTGTTGTACTTGTTTCTCCCATAGAACTCATCTGAAACTTATCTTTCATTAGCTTCTCAAAACCAGTACATAACTCCTTGTTTGTTGAGCCAAAGATAATGTTATTGGAGCGTTTGGTTATATCTTTGTTGTTTAAGATTACTGTTTCATTGATTTTACTTCTAGAGTATTAAGGTGTAGATCAAGAAAAATATCTTCTTTTTGCTTCTTGATAAACAATGTCTGGTCTATCTTCCCTTTTTAAAACCTATTGCTCAACAAATAGTTAGCCAAGGTTTCATACCATGCTCTTGGTGCTTGATGCAATCCATGCTTGATGCAACCCATAAAGTGCCTTGACCACATTGTAAACTTTGTCTGGTCAAGATCTTTAAATCCTGGTGGTAGAGTAACATAAACCTCTTCCTCAATACTTCCTTATAAGAATGCACTCTTCACATCCATTTGATATACTAGAAAACCCATAAAAGAAGCATAGGATAGAAACAATCTTATGGCCTTAATTCTTGCCACAGGAGCAAAAACTTCTTCATAGTCTATACCTTCTTCTTGTCTATGACCCTGGGCAACCAACCTTGCTTTATTCCTAATCACAATCCCTCTTTCAACTTTCTTATTTCTGAAGACCCATTTTGTTCCAATGGACCTCTTACCAATGGGCAAATCCACAAGTATCCAAACCTGTTAGAGTTTGAATTGCAAAAGTTCTTCTTGCATTGCTTCCACCCAAGATGAATCAGATAGAGCTTTAGCAATGCTTGTGGGTCCAATCTGTGATAAGAAACAAACATATAAACAAGTATTCAGGGTATCATATGTTTTCTGTTTATATACAACACTGAGAAACCCTTGTTCTGAAGTAGGTTTTGTCATCCTTCTTGTCTTAATAGAGGACTTCACATCTCCAATCACATTTGTAATTGGGTAATCTTTATGGATTCTTGTATTTAGAGTGGATGGAATTGTATAGGAATTAAGCATGTTCCCCAAATCAACTTCTAGTTCATCTTCATCACTGAAAAACTCAACATGAGTGGTTTCAAGTGTATGACAAGCTCCTATTTTGAACATATCTTTAGGGGTATCTTGATCATTTGAACTAGTAGTACTTACTGATTGATCAACAGTATTAAGTTTAAAACTACCAGTATTAACTTCAGGACTGGCAGTATTAACATGTTGTCCAGCAGCATTAACTTCTTTCGGACTGCTATCTTCTTCAAACTTATATGTTTCATCATTCTCATTATCTGGACCATCTTTAACCTGCTTTTGATCATCAGCAGTAGATTTTGGTTCACCATTACCAATATCCTTGGAAGGTGAATCAAAGTATGAAGCATCTTTCCAAATTGGCATCACAATGCAATCTTGATTGATTTATTCTTTCTGTGTAGATGTACCTGCATTAAGTTCTCCTTGTGTACCTGCAGATTCATTAGTGATTGTACCTGCAGTTACTGGTACATAATTCATAGATTGGGTTAAAGAATCAATATTAAACAGCTACATTGGACCATTCCCTTCTGTCATAGGCTTATTCTCTAAAAACCTAATATGAAAGTTTTCTTCTACCTTCCTGGTTTTAGTATTGTATACCCTAAAAGCTTTACTACTCAAAGAATATCCAACAAAGAAACCTTCATCACTTTTGCCATCAAACTTGCCTAAATAGTCTAAAGTATTAAGAATAGTAACATGACATCCAAATGGTATCATAAAGTTTAGAGCTGGTTTAAGACTTCTAAAAAGTTCATAAGGTGTCTTGTTATGAGGTTTAACTACTAAGACCCTATTCTATACATAGCAAGCAGTACTAACTGCTTCAGTCCAAAATGTGGTAGGTAACTTAGAGTTAGCTAACATGGTTCTAGCAGCCTCAATTAGTGTCCAATTCCTCCTTTCAGCTACACCATTTTGCTGAGGAGTACTGGCTACACTATATTCTATCCTAATACCTTTCTCACTACAAAAATCATCCATAACTTTATTCTTAAACTCTGTTTCATTATCACTTCTGATTATTTTCACTTTCTTATCGACTAGGTTTTCTATTTCTTTGATAAAGTTCTTGAGAATCTCACTAGTTTCATCCTTAGTTGTTAAAAAGAAAACCCAAGTAAATCTGCTATAATCATCAGTGACTACTAAGCAATACTTCTTATGCATTAAACTACTCACAAAGGTTGGACCAAACAAATCTATATGAGGCATAATGATAGGTGTAAAATACACATATCCGTTTGTACCTAAAATAACCCAATTAAACCCAAAACAGACCAAAAATGGCAAAAATATGCTTGTATTTGTGTTTTGTGTGTGCAGGTTCGGACAAGTCAAAAATCACAAGAAAACAGTCAAAAGCGAGCAAACACGGACACAAGAATCAGAAGAGTTCAAAAAGAAGCCAAAGATCCAAAGCCGAAGCCAGAAAAGTCAAGCCTCAGTCAAATCCCAGTCAAACATTGAAATAAGAGAGAACCAAAAGACAAGGACCATTTGTGTTACAAAGCCAAAGTTCAAACGAGTTTTACCCATTTCAGTTATAAAAAAAAAACGGGTAAATCCCATTCACTGTTCATCGTCTTCCCCATTTCACCCTCCACTTACATCAAAGGGGTTTTTAAAATTAGAGGGTACAAAGGACAATTCGGTTGACAAAGACTGACATGGCAGAGAATTACATCACCAAACCCTCCCATTGGCCAATCTCCATCAAAGAAAGCCACGTCAACAATGGT
>BQNB010080590.1:3589-29887 GCA_026074375.1 Tanacetum coccineum
GTAAGGAGTTGAAGGCTATATAAAGCCCCATCCCCTAGCTCTTTTGGTCGACATACACAGCCAAACAACACAGAAAAACTCTCCCATCTTCTCTCCATTAAAACCAGCCGAGTACAAACACCCTAAGTTAGGGTTTCTTTGAGTTTCGGTTCTCTATATACCCACCATACTCTTTTTCGGTTAATCCTTTTAGGGTTTAACCACTTGTGATTCGATTCCAGATCTGACCAAGAGGGTGTATAGGCTTTGGTTTATTTGTTCTCAGGTGTGACAAGCAGTAGAAACATATTAGGGTTTTGGATTTGTGGTTTTCGGTTGACACTAACCTATTTCGGTTCAACCGAAATCGGTGAAAACCATAATACACCCTTTCTGATTTTCGGTACCTATTGCAAGAGTGGTTTTGGGTATTTTATTCAGAGGTATTTGGTTTACAATTGTTGTTTGGGATACACGTGAAGTAGGACTAGCATCCGGGCGTGCTTGTTAGACGTGTTTGTGTGAGCACTCGTAGAGGTGACAATTTAGTCACTTTGTTTCATAACCATTTGCTGTTGACTTCAAGGGTATGTTTTCCATTTACATTTTATGTTCCTCATTGTGTTTATATGTATGTTAATTGTTTATGCTAAACTAGATCTATCCGCTGCGTACTCGTAATAGTTAATGGTTAACTTGATTGTTAAATTTCAACATTTCGTACAGGCATACATACGATAGACAGTCAATGCCATTGTGTTTTACGTTAAATAGAACGGGTTGTTTCTTGTACGTGAAATTGGTTTAGTCTAAAAATAGAACGGGTCGGTTTATATTACGTAAATCTCTTATACTTATGGCATAGTGTGAACATGTGAAATCCAATGTATGTTTATGAGATTTGATGATAAAGTTCACGCAAACGAGTTATGAATATGTAAAATTGCATGTCTATTGATTAAGTGATACCGTACATGTCGTATGGTTTCTTACAACACATTTTGCCATTTTGGTCTTTTAATCATCATGCTTTCAACAAACTGAGAGCTAAGAAACCTAGTTATGTTTAATCAAAACTTCTGTTTCAGAATTGAAGTAGCCATGCTAAATTTAGCTAGCTAACCTTTAATACACATAACCAAAAGAGGTCGAAATTGAATCATTTTTGTTTAAACCAACAATTTAAATTGTGAACTAGAAGAATTGGCTGGAGCCCTTGTATAAAAAGGTACTCTCCAAAAATTAGCGTATGCCATTTTATATAGAGGTGGTAATTATAGACCCATTAGTTAAATTTGGGTCTAATTAGGTCTCCATTAATATTTATAGATGGATATTGGGTCTAGTATTTCTCCCTTAATTTTATAGATGGGTCACAATGGGTCTATATGAGTCTTTTTTAATATTATAGATGGGTCTTCCAAAGGAGTAGACGGGTCTAGCAGATCAATTTCGTTTTCACATAATGTATGTGTTCGTTATGGGTTTCCCGTAACTTTCCCGCAACACCAATTATTAACATCATCATCTCGCATGTAAAAAAGAACAAACACTCTTCTCCGAAAGTATATAGTTTTTAAGTATCAAGTTTATATTTATTAGATTAAAGTTGTAAAAAAATATAAACTTCAACATAAAATAAACCTATATTCAAAATGTAAAAAAAACAGAATTTTATAAAAATATAATCAAAATGGGATGTTTGGGGAATTAAAGAACATAAATATTTTAATAATATGGTGGTTGGAAATTAGAATCAAAATTAAATTAAATAGGATTTAAAAAGATATTCAATTTGGAAAATAAGGTGGATTTTTAATCAAAATGTGAACATGTCATTATATGATGTCGATTCCTCAAAATGAGATGGATGGTTAAGATTGCACCTCCTTATCTTAATTTTTAATGGGTCTCACATTATAAATGCTTTATATAGTAGTATAGATAGATGGATCTTGGGTCTAGTATTTCTCCCTTAATTTTATAGATGGGTCACAATGGGTCTAGATGGGTCTCTTTTAATATTATAGATGGGTCTTCCAAGGGAGTAGACGGGTCTAGCAGATCAAAAGTTTTTTTATACGTTTTCATCCGTTTTTATACATTTTGTACCTTTTTTACGTTTTCATCCGTTTTTATACGTTTTCCCGTTTTCGTTCTTTTTCGACCGTTTTCAACCGCTTTCGACCGATTTTGAAGGATTTCGATAGTTTTCGACCGATTCGTTTTTGACCGATTATCGACCGATTTCGACCTTTTTTGACCGATCTCGACGGATTTCGACCGTTTTCGAACGATTTCGACCGATTTCGACCGTTTTCGCCCGTTTTCGAACGTTTATGGATGGTTTTGACCTTTTGTACGCTTTTAAACGTTATTATACGATGTTGTTCGTTTTCTTACATTTTTTTACGTTTTCTTTCGTTTTCATACGTTTTTGTCTATTTTCTTACGTTCTCGTCTGTTTTCTTACCTTTTGTTCGTTTTCTTACGTTTTCCTTCGTTTTGTATGTCTTTCTATGTTTTTATCCGTTTTTATACGTTTCCGTACTTTTTATAAAACTGTGTAAAAGCGTATGAAGACGTATATAAACGTACAAAATGTACGAAAACGAACGAAACGTAGAAAAACGAAGAAAAACGGAGGAAAACGGAGAAATACGTATGTAAACGAACAAAATCGTACAAAAATGGATGAAAACGTAGGAAAACGGACAAAACGGACAAAACGTACAAAAACGTTTAAAACGGACGAAAACGTTCAAAACCGTTCAAAAAAGCTTGCAAACGTGCAAAAACGAACAAAAGTGTCGAAAACACACGAAAACAGTAAAAAACGGACGAAAAGGTTCGAAAATGGTCGAACTCGGTCGAAAATGGTCTAAATCGGTCAAAAACCGTCCAAAACGGTTGAAAACGCTCGAAATCGGTATCAAACGCTCGAAAACGGTCAAAATCGGTCGAAAACGGTGGAAATCGGTCGAAATTGGCCGAGAACGGTCGAAATCGGTTGAAAACGCACGAAAACATTCGAAAACGGACAAAAACGTAGAAAACATACAAAAACGTATAAAAATGGACAGTGAATCACTTTGGTTACTACATTGAGCATCGTTGGCTTCTAAGTTACCAAAACCCATCTAGACCCGGACCCAACATATCTAGACCCATGTTTCTAGAAGACCCATCTAGATTCAGACCCATCTAGACCCAAACCAATCTAGACCCGTGACCCAACCCAACCCACATATTTTTGCCACCTATAATTTTACATGCCGAGCACACTGTATTCTTTAGTAAAAGGTGAAAGAATAGTTCGCGTTGTGCTCAACACATGGCTGCGTGGTTTTTACAAACCTAGCTGCTTTGCTTATATAATCGCTTATGCTCCTTTGGTTTCCTTCAAGCAGCCGACGTGGGACAAAGCTCAGGTTGTAGATTGTTTTGACACTGAACCACACAAGTGCATCACACATAGGAAGTCTTATATTTGGTAAGGCAGGCGTCAACCCGAAAAGTTACTGCAAATCAAATTCCTTAGTGTATTGCAGACTACCAGCTACAAACTTTTGAAGTTTTGCTTTGCACACTTGATGCACACATGTGCAATAATACTATAGTTTAGTTGGATAGCTTTGTCTATTTTCCATAGTTCAATAATCTTTGATTTAGTATAAAAAAATCAGCTAAGTAATCAGGCTTACGTGGTGCGAATGTGCGATTATGGCTTTTTATCACAAGTGTAATTTGCAAAAAGTAGAAATGTAAAGTCAAGCCTAGCATCAGGAACATCCGAACATTGTTTGGGGCTGGCCCTTAGAGAAGGCTCAATCGACACCCATGGGTGCAGGGCCGTGTTTAGAGGAGTGCAGGAGGTGCCATTGCACAGGGTCACCGCTTGACGAGGGCCACAAAATTTCATGCACTTGCATTATATATATACACAATATGATGCTAGAGTTAAATTAATTCATGCACTACCGATGCATATTTATTTTGTGTGTGTTCAAAGGCCTCTGTGGTGATGGCACGGGGCCACCGAAATTCATGAGATGGCCCTGCATGGGTGTACGGAGTTGCAGTTT
This sequence comes from Tanacetum coccineum, assembly GCA_026074375.1. Classification (NCBI taxonomy): domain Eukaryota; kingdom Viridiplantae; phylum Streptophyta; class Magnoliopsida; order Asterales; family Asteraceae; genus Tanacetum; species Tanacetum coccineum. The sequence goes on from BQNB010080590.1 coordinate 7,654, forward strand.
CTCCGCCGATTTAAACAATTTGAAGAAGCCTAGCATGTCTTTTGTAATTTCTAGTTTTGTTCTTGACCAAAGCGCCCAATCCCTCTCTTTCTTATTTCTGGATCTAGAATAACTGGTCCAGTTAGTTTTATTCGGAAAGTATAATCGATAGAAAGTGCAAAACCAAAGCCAAGCAAGTCATTATTCCAGTATTTGTAACGGCTTTTTTTTGCATATTTGAAGCTTACTATAAGATCTGAGTGATATAACCAATTAGACGGTTTTCAGCATGAAAGGCATTATTAAGAAACACTTGCCAAGTTGCAAGCAACCGACAAACTTTCTATGAATTTCAGTGATGGAGTTCTCATCATACAAAAGAGCCTGCTAAAGCTTTCATGGGTTGGTCTACAAAATAAACTAGAAAATCATTTAATCCTGAATTTTTTAACAATATCTATAAAATACGAGGACTATGAGGCCTCATCTAAGCTGTAGGATTTGGCTCAGATGCAGCAGTTTTTGAGTAGATTGGGTGAATCACGTGGCCTTCTTTAGGTTCGACATGGACCCACTTGCGTCCGCTCAGCTTATGGCGTTCAAACTTCACAGAGCCTTCTTTCAAGGCGTAGAGTGTATGATCTTTACCAATTCCAACATAATCTCCAGGGTGAAAACGAGTGCCTCTTTGGCGTACGATTATATTCCCAGGTATCACTCTCTGTACAAACAACACTGAACTATGTCAAATATGGCAAACTCAAATCTTCTAATAAACAGCTTAAAAATGACTTCATATCGCCTAAAGTCTATATTTAAGGTATTTAACGTCCTACGACTGAATGTTCAAGAATAAAGACTGAGGCGGTGTTTGGGTAAGCTTATACTTGAAAGCGTATGTGTTTCTAAAAATCCCCAATCCAAGGGATTATGCTTATTAGCTTACTTCATTCCCAAAAATGATACAAGCCTTTTAACATAAGCTTAACTAATGGCTTAATAGCTTTTCCAAGATACAATAAACTATCCACCACTTAAAAAAAGCTTTACCCAAACACCCCCAGATATATGCACGGTCAGAAGTTCATCAGTGTTGTTCTACAAAGTTGGCTGCTGAAGGTTATTGTTTTGAGAGTACAACATTCTAGAATGTAAATTTCACTGTAAATTGCTAGTGTAGTTGTTTTAATTTGGTCATATAATGAATCATTATCTGTTGGCCTTTTATCGGTTTTCAAAGGGGAATGTCCTTTGGATTCTGTTCAGGCTTGATGTATGAGCATATGTTATTATTTACAATTCACTTTTTCACAAAAAAAAGAAAATAAAATAAAATTTAAAAATTTAAAAACCCCGCTCATCTTGCCATTTGCCAAACAATGAGAGTAATGCCAAGATGCTGCAATCCTTAATGGTTGAGATAGATTTACTCATGACTTATATAAGAATATTGCGCCTATTTGGATACTGTACTCTGGTATCTAGAATCAAAAACCTGTAGAAACTTTCTGCTTTGCAACATACGAAGGGAACTAAAAGATGATTATATGAAGAAAAGGCTGGAAGACCTTGTAGAGGTGGTGAGCTATACCTATCAGCAACGGATTGTTTGATTGGATTTGGCATAAAGGTATGACTTTTGATGGTTAATAAGTTTATTTGGTCTAGGGTTGAAAATGAAAAGATCGGAATAAAACCCAAAGAATCAAAACCCACATTCCACATTCATCTACAAACCAAACGACACCTAATTACTCATATTTTAGATCACACATTGTGAAAGAGATGATAATTATGTAAGAAATGGGTTACACGAGGCTGACCTCACCACCAAACTTCTTGACCCCAAGAAACTTAGGTTTTGAATCACGTCCATTCTTTGTTGACCCTGCTGTTTTTTTGGTGGCCCAGCGTCTGAACACCATGCTTAGTCCCTCTCCAGTAACATCTAAGATTTAGTCGAATGAACATAATTTTATGTCATCAGAACTACTGCAGAAGTACAAGAGATGTATGAAATGATGAAAGCTTTAAGAAGAGTTATATACCGCTTGCAGAACTGTAGACAGGAATCTTTGTAACTAAATCGCTAACAGTCAATCTTTTACACAAAGAAGCTGCAAAATTCATCATCCCCTTTGTAAACTAAACCTGTAGTCAAATTAAGTTAAGAAATTATTTAAGAACTCGCGAAACTCAACTGGATCAGATCATTGATTATTGATCAAACCTGAATTGGTTCTCAATACAAACAACAGTTCACATATAAGCATGCTTTCTAAGTTTGTGATTATACGAAAAAATATGGAAATCGTCACATCTGATCATCGCAACATACACCGAAGAAACTAGACATTTGAAATATCTTCCTTGATAAGCAGCAAAGTGTGTCTGAAATCATTGAGTGCAACTTATTTCTAAAAGCACTATTAAATAAGCCATTTGCATAGTGATCGTTTTCTATTCTGACACATAAAACCACACAATAAATAGTTTCACTCAGGGGTGGCCTAGTGGCAAAAAGGCTTCAGACAATTATTTTGCATAGTAATCAGTTTCTATGTTGACACATAAAACCACACAATGATTAATTTGATGTACGGGCACGGAAATGTAACGGCAGAGTTAAACCTAGAATATAACACAATAACACACAACCACCAATGACCTTTTCTGTGATGGACAACACTGGAACATGCTTACTCCATCTTTAAGATGACAATTGTACAGGATAATGAATAAAGACGCCACCCAACTATTCAACTTTTCTCACTATGAACACCCAACTTTAAAAAACTCTTGAATGGGCCAGCCAAGTATATATCCAGTTTCGGTAAAATCAAATCCGACCAAAAGCATATTGGCCTATTGTCAGAAATACATTCATGGTCCAGATAGAGCAATAAACACATAACGAGAACCCAAATTAACCCGGTTTGAGCATATGGGTTGACGTTTCGGGTCGGGATTACATGGAACTTTTAGGAGTTGACTAGGCAGTTTAATCAGGTAAAAATTTAGTTGTGTTATACTAAGTTTTTAGTGAATGCGTAAACCGCTCACAAATTAAAACAGAAAAACGTGTAACCCAACCGACCACCTAAAGTTGATTTAAGTTAATTGGTTGAGTTTCATAAAACCAATATAATAGATGTTGTAGCTATGAAATACCGTGCAGGTAATATGTCTGACTTATATTTTGCAAATCTTCTCACACGCATAGGACCAACACCAAACAAAGTAAGGTAGTCTAAATAACCCTAGGCATATTAAACAACAAGGGAACATCAATCTCCTTGAAGAACAGAAAAGAACAATAGTCAATAATATGTGTTGGTTTTGACCGGGTCGGAAACCAACCCTAGCGTCCAAACGTAATCCATAAGCAAACTAGTCATTTTGAGTTTAGCCGGCTAACCCAATGAAACTGATTACGCCACAACCAATTACTTAGACATTATTTGGCTTGGGTAAGTTTATGGTTCAATACAACGATATGTTGAATCATTAACATGTCCAATCCAGATAAAGATTGGTTAATATGAGTCTGGCTTCATTGACTTTTGTTAGTACACCAGGTAAAACCCAAGAAACGTAATATACTCGTACATGAGTTTTGAACAAAAACACAAAGATACTTAAAACCGGACAAACTGAACAACATCAGCTAAAAGAAACTAACAGCAAAAGCAGATTTCAAACGAGTTAAAAAAACAAATATACTAAAACAAAAATCTCAGCCATAACCATAGCCATCCCGCACACATTTCATTAACTATGTCTTTTAAGTCTGGAACCTATAAAAAAACATCGAAAATGGGATAGATTGGATTTGTTCCGATCCTAAACCTATGAACCAAACAATAGTAAATACTGAAGAGTGAATAAAAATATAAAACTAATGTTGATTTAATATAAATAAACCAACCTACCTGTAGAGGTCGTGTGGTTCGCCGGTCGTCGGAGAATGTAGCCGCCGATAAATAGGAAATGAGTTTTGATGTGGTTTTTGCTTTGTATATGTGTTTTATATAATAAGTCCTTCAAGTTTTTTGTTTCACTAGATTCATCCCTTTACTTATCTGAAAAACAAAAGGGGGGTCAATAACAAGGTTGAGAAATTAACCCTCCATATTTTGAAAATTAACCATTTGCGAACATCACTTTTGACTCCTATTCGAACCTTTTTGCGCTTTTTTAATTTGATAAATCTTTCTACCTATTTTTGAAACCTTATTTTTAAGGGATAATTTCAAAAGTGGCCCAAAATCCAAACTCAAAATGCAACCCTAAGCTGAGGAACATCTTTTTACAAAATTGACCCCGGGCAACTTGGCTACTGGGCAACTCGCGTGCAGAATTTGACACGTGGCAAAAAAATACACATTTTTAGGGCAACTTGGTGTACTTTTTGGGGCAACTGTTGTACTTTTGGGGCAACTGTTGTACTTTTGGGTCAGTTTTGAAAAAAGATGTTCCTAGACTTAGGGTTGCATTTTGGGTTTTTATTTTGGGCCACTTTTGGAATTATCCCTATTTTTAAACCTCCATCCTACCCATTTCTTTCTTGGTTAAAAAACCTTTGAACTAAAGCATAAATATTCCAATTCAATAATAACCCAAAAGCTGAAGATTCCCGATAGTTTGCTTCGCAGATTGTTGAAAAATTTGTGAAATCTGTGGTTAGTTTGAGGGTTTGATAATTTTATTTATCAATTATAAATATGAATTAGCCGAGTATGTCATTTTCGTTATTATATAACCCTTTTCTTTTTTAGCAAAGTATTATATAACCCTACTAACTAGTAAAAATTGACTTCAAAATGATGTCTAGAAACCAGTACTTCTTACTTATATAACAAAAACAACCATATCATCACGTAAACAAACAAAAAGACTTGCATATGTAATGTCAAAGATGAAAATAAAGAGTAACAGATGCATTTAAGATACCAACTCAAATTTGTTGATATATATTATCTTATAGAAACATGACATAAGCATGATGGTGGCCTTGTCAAGTGGTAAAGATAATGCACGGTGGAAGCATATATTATTTAATATAAATAAACCAACCTACCTGTAGAGGTCGTGTGGTTCGCCGGTCGTCGGAGAATGTAGCCGCCGATAAATAGGAAATGAGTTTTGATGTGGTTTTACTGCTAGTATTTGCTTTGTATATATGTTTTATATAATAAGTCCTTCAAGTTTTTTGTTTCACTAGATTCATCCCTTTACTTATCTGCAAAACAAAAGGGGGGTCAATAACAAGGTTGAGAAATTAACCCTCCATATTTTGAAAATTAACCATTTGCAAACATCACTTTTGACTCCTATTCGAACATTTTTGCGCTTTTTTAATTTGATAAATCTTTCTACCTATTTTTGAACTCTTATTTTTAAACCTCCATCCTACCCATTTCTTTCTTGGTTAAAAAACCTTTGAACTAAAGCATAAATATTCCAATTCAATAACCCAAAAGCTGAAGATTCCCGATAGTTTGCTTCGCAGATTGTTGAAAAATTTGTGAAATATGTGGTTAGTTTGAGGGTTTGATAATTTTATTTATCAATTATAAATATGAATTAGCCGAGTATGTCATTTTCCTTATTATATAACCCTTTTCTTTTTGAGCAAAGTATTATATAATCCTACTAACTAGTAAAAATTGACTTCAAAATGATGTCTAGAAACCAGTACTTCTTACTTATATAACAAAAACAACCATATCATCACGTAAACAAACAAAAAGACTTGCATATGTAATGTCAAAGATGAAAATAAAGAGTAATAGATGCATTTAAGATACCAACTCAAATTTGTTGATATATATTATCTTATAGAAACATGACATAAGCATGATGGTGGCCTTGTCAAGTGGTAAAGATAATGGACGGTGGAAGCATATATTATTTAATATAAATAAACCAACCTACCTGTAAAAGTCGTGTGGTTCGCCGGTCGTCGGAGAATGTAGCCGCCGATAAATAGGAAATGAGTTTTGATGTGGTTTTACTGCTAGTATTTGCTTTGTATATGTGTTTTATATAATAAGTCCTTCAAGTTTTTTGTTTCACTAGATTCATCCCTTTACTTATCTGCAAAACAAAAGGGGGTCAATAACAAGGTTGAGAAATTAACCCTCCATATTTTGAAAATTAACCATTTGCAAACATCACTTTTGGCTCCTATTCGAACCTTTTTGCGCTTTTTTTAATTTGATAAATCTTTCTACCTATTTTTGAACCTTTATTTTTAAACCTCCATCCTACCCGTTTCTTTCTTGGTTAATTAACCTTTGAACTAAAGCATTGTAACAATCCGTATTTTTGATCAATGTGCGACGCTATTAAATTCACTATTTTTTTTTCTCGTACGCGTTTGCTTTTAGTTTTAATCGATACGTTAAATCGCGTAAACTAAAAATCAACAATCAACGTAAACGGGCACCAAACAAATTAAAGTTTACGTCAAGAAATCATTATATTATTATTACTAAAGTAAAAAATTAACATATTATATTTTTATTTTTTTTTTTTTTGTCGGTTACGTAAAGCGTTACGTCACGATAAAATTGTTTAGGCAGACCCGCCGAACTACCGAAACTTTTACTACGCTTCAACAAAATACCCAATACCTAAAGTTTTATAAAAATTAACCTATTTTAACATTGTTAGTCAAATTGTACAGAAAATAAATAACTAGAACAGACACTTTACTAGTTATATCTTTATACATTTATACTTCAAGTAAATGCAAAATAGTTGTATAAATACCAAAAATAACCAACTATCACCCTTCCCCTCTTAAATTTCGTGCAATATGATCCCTAGGGACCAAGAGTAAAAAAAACACACAAACGAACCACTTGAACTTGAAAAACTTCTCATTAAACTAAGAGTGTTCATTCCTTTTTCTCCATAATTACCTACGTCCCAAAATTTATTTCCAAACCATCCATACAAGATTTTCTATAAACATTTACCCACTTTCTCATATCATTTCTAAGATATACTATGATATTTACAAGTCTTGGTTAAGTATTTTCAAGTGTTGAAGCAAGAAAAGAAAGCTAGGGTTTCACTTGGTTAATTAGGGTTTTCTTGGTTATGAAAGCTTAGGGTTGTAATCTAAACAAGGGTTTAGAACATATTTCTCATCATCATACATTACTATAAGGTTATCTAAAAACCTTCATGTCTTTACTTTTATCATTTTTATGAGTATATATGTTCTATATAGCTAAATCACCATTTAGGATATGTTTAACTTGTAAAAATGGATTTTTCTTGTAAACATGATTTTATGGACTTTTACACATGTTATATAGTTGTTAATATCATGTCATAATGGATATATAAGTATGGTATCATGTTGGTTTATGTATAAAAAGTTTGTATAAGTTTATGGTTAAAAGTGTACTTAAGAAGGTTTATGATTTCATGTGCTAAGTGGACTTGTTGATCATAATGATCTTGGACAAAATATGGGCAAATGGAATATATAATATATATGACATAAGCATATTAAGAGTATAAAGGACTTGTGGTAATTTTATAAAGTGGAAAAGTATATATAACAAGTATATATAATTAATTATGTAAAAGTTGAAAAAGGGTTGTTTTGGTTCGACTTTTGACACAGCCCTATTATGTTTTATAAAGATAGAACACCTCGTGACGATTCCGAGCATATAAGGAACTTGAAAAACCGATCTATAACGAAAAAGATACGGCAAATATACGTTTTACGTTAATACCGGGTTTTATAAAATAAATTTTATAAAAAGTTACTGTTCATCAGGGACATTTATTTTTGAAAACATCATTAATATGATAGAACTTTTAAAAACGAAGACGTGCTCGAAAGAATCGCTAAAAACGGATCTATAACGAATAAAATACGACGTTTGCGAGTTTACGATAACTAAAACTATAAAAGTAAATTTATAAACTGGTGAGAACAGTAAAAGTTACTGTTCACCAGTAGGTCCAAATTTTGATAACTCGTCTTAATACGAAAGCGTGGGCATAAGAAACGTCAAAATCGGGCTTAAAACGCGAAAGTTACGTCATTTTTACTAAAGAGTCATTTATAAACGTTTTCACTTTATAAACGCGATTTCACTAAAACGATTAGATGGTGATGTAGCTATATAGAATTATATGTGGTTTAGTTAATCAAAGTGCTATATTACTAGGGAGTTTCATAATGAGGCCTCTTCGGGGTGGCATATCGACGAGTTGTTGGATTTACGATTTAAAGTGTCCTAGCTCCTCATACGTCACTACATGACCTCTTAATTATGATAGCCCGAACGATAGTATGATTAACTATATAGAATTATGTATATTACTAGTGCTTAGTACTTATACGGCCTATATTAATTTAGGTTGCATTCCGTCATTGCCGTGACGCATTTTCTGTTGTATTTGGATTATCAATAACTCGAGGTGAGTTCATAGCCCCTTTTTACTACTTAATTGTTTTACAAACTCTACGGGGTGAATTACATTGCTTGTTTTACTATTGGACACAAGTGTTTTTCAAAGTGTTTTCAAAGTGTTTTACAAAGTGTATGCTATCCAGATTTATTGCCTGATTGTTAATGCCTAAGTTACCGTATTGCCGTGAAGTCCCTATTTATCATGAACCGTTAATTGCTATTGTAGTAAGCGCGAGTGTTGTGGATAGATCTATCGGGACTGACAATCCCCACCTTTCCTTGGGTCACTAGTTTGATCAAGGTGCATTTAACATTTAGAGGTGTTAGGTTGTTGGCAAGCATCCTATTTTCCGATTGGGGCACAAATCTAGTTAAGGCTTCGGGGTCATGAGCTTAGTGCAATAATAAACGTTTTGGACTATTGAATGTGTTTCAGAGTCTACTATTACTTCGATCTTGTGGTCCACCTATTTACCGATAAACCTATGATTTCACTCAACCTTTGTGTTGACTTTTAGCATGTAATTTCAGGTCCTAGGATATGAAGACTGGAGGGGAACCGTGGCGGATATCAATGAAGATGGATTCTGTGTTTATTTTAATTTAATGAAATTTTTATCTTTTATAAAAACTTAAGTCATCTTTTGGGATTATGAAACTATGTTTAATTAAAAATGTATGTTGAATGTTTATGACTTCTAAAACTTATGGGACCTAATGTATAAATTCTGATATTTTGCTAAGGCATCGAATGAAATCTTATCTTAAAACGTCCATTTATGGTCGTTTCCTATATCTTGTTTGTTGTACTTGACGTAGCACCCCAATGTTACCATTCCGCTGCGTAGTCCGATTTTGGGGGTGTTACAGATGGTACCAGAGCCAAGGTTATAGGGAACTGGGTCATTTTCAAAACCTAGTCTATAACTACAAAGTTTAAAGATTTTCTTTTCTTTCATTTTCAAATTACAGAATCCTTCATCGCTTATCCGATATCCACGCGCGCGTATTCCCCGATCCTTATTTACTTTTCCGATTATCATTATTGCATTATATAATCTTATATATATAATACTCGGTTTAAATTCGATCTCTTACGTCTACCTTTTGACATATCATTACCTATTTTTATCGGTCAATTATATACCCTGATTAATTCATGATTATTTACATCATCCTTCTATTTCCTTTTCTCCATTATTACCATGTGCCACGACTCTACATACCTTTACAAATTCTTAATGAATTGTGTACGTATGTTGCCAGAATCATGCCGCCCAAGAGATTTAAGAAGAAATCTGTTAGGGAGATAGTGGAAAAGCGTGTGGCCAAAGCCATTGAAAAATATCAAAAGACTAGAGCTGACTCAAAAAATGCTGATGGATCTGGATCAAGAAATACTGGAGGAACTGTTGCACCAGAGATACATGGATGTTCGTATAAGACATTTATGAATGGCAAGCCTCACTCCTTCAAGGGGACTAAAGGCGTAGTCGGACTGAAATGTTGGTTCGAAAAGATGGAGCAAGTGTTTGAGATTTGCAGATGTGCTGAAGATGACAAGGTGAAGTTTGCTATGTGCACGTTCGAGAGTCGTGCTCTAACCTGGTGGAACGAAAATGTTCAGACTTTGGGACTCGCTAATGCTAATCAGATCCCCTAGAGCAACGTGAAAGCTATGATGACTACTGAATACTGCCCAGCAACTAAAATCCAAAGGATGGAATAAGAACTTTGGACTCTGACTCTGAAAAGAGATGATATCGAGGCTTATAACAATCACTTCCATGAACTAGTTCTTATGTGTCCTGAATTGGTGTCCACTGAAAGTAAGAAGATTAAAAAGTACATTCGTGGGTTTCCTAAAAGAATCAAAGGAAATATCACTTCTTCAAAGCCTGTGACCTTGCACGAGGCAATCAACATGGCCCGTGAACTAGTCGAGCAATCAGTTCAGGGTACGACTGCTAGAATTGGTGAAAGCAATAAAAGGAAATGGGAAGACACCCAAAGAAACACCAACAACAATAACCATAACTACAACAATAACTACAACAACAACCATAACCGTAACCGAAACAACAATCATCACCAGCAACAAAACAGGAGACATGAAACTATCAGGGCATATGCTGCAGCCCCAGCTGGAGGAAAGATTTATGCTGGAAATTTACCAAAGTGCAATCGATGCAACTTACATCATCATGGACCGTGTCCTCAAAGGTGCCAGAAATGTCAAAAAATGGGTCACCTAGAGAAGGATTGTAGATTCGGGGTTCAGGGTGCAGGTAATAACTTCCTGCAAAATATGACATGCTTCGGGTGTGGTGAGAAAGGACACTTCAAGGACAAGTGTCCAAAAGCAAGGAACCAACAGAATAGGGGATCCTATGGGAGAGCTTATGTGGTGGTTGAAAATCCGTAGCAGAATCCAAATGTGGTCACGGGTACGTTTCTTCTTAATGATCACTACGCTTGTATTCTCTTTAATTCTGGTGCTGAGAAGAGTTTTGTATCTTCTGCGTTTATACCTATTATTGATATTGCCCCAACCATTTTAAATACTAGTTATGAAATCGAATTAGCAGACGGAAAAGTTGTTAGCACCAATACCATTTTATGTAGTTGCACCTTAGTCTTATTAAATCACGTCTTCAAAATAGACTTGTTGCCAACCCAACTAGGAAGTTTTGATGTTATCATTGGAATGGATTGGTTGGCATACTACCGAGCTCTCATCGATTGTTATGAGAAGATTGTCCGTATTCCTCTTCCGAATGGCGAGATTCTTGAAGTTCAAGGCGAGGGGCCGAAAAAGGATCCTGGATCACTTGCGTGTATCAAGGCTGATGAGAAAAAGCTTGATGACATCCGAGTTGTCCAAGATTTCCCTGAGGTATTTCCAGATGATCTGTTGGGTTTACCTTATATGTGAGAGGTAGAATTTCGTATCGATCTGATTCCAGGCGCATCGCTAGTTGTTAGATCTCCATACCGGTTAGCTCCTTCAGAAATGTTAGAATTGTCAAACCAGCTCAAAGAACTTCAAAAGAAGGGTTTTATTCGACCAAGTCACTCATCATGGAATGTGACAGCTTCCCGGCTTTTAGCATGTCCTCAATTTGCTTCCTTAGATGGTTGCATTCATCCGTGTTGTGCCCTACTTCTCCGTGGAATTCGCAAAACTTGTTTGCATTCCGTTTTTCAACCGGAGTTGTCATCGGAGGTGGGGTTTTGAATTTTCCTTTTTCTAAGGCCAGAATCTCCCTCGGGGTTTTTGTAAGGAGTGTGAATCTGTCCGGCCTCTTTTCTTGCTTACGTTGGATGCGGAAGCTTCCTCTTTTTTTGAAATCTTGCTTGTGACTTCCTTCCAGGTGTTTCCATGTCGGGAGGGTTTTCTTCCTTTCTTGATTTAAAGCAGCCTCCTGCCCTTGAAGGAAAGACGTGGCCACTTGCATCATTTCATCTACTGTTTTTGGAATTTTCTCATGGAATCTTTTGATAAGCTCAGGATTGGTGATTCCGTGCACGAATCCGGAGATTCTCATGCATTTCGGCGCACCCTTGACGTTTCCGCTCTCCGACTTGTATCTTTGTATGAAGTCTTCTGTAGATTCCCTATCTCTTTGCTTGATGTTATGGAGTACTATAGGGTCTCTGATGCATTTTTTTCTGTTGGAGGTAATTCTTCAAGAACGCTTCCCTCAGGTCATCGTAACTGTCTATAGACTCTGGAGGAAGATCGTCAAACCATACCCGAGCGTTCCCAGTAAGTGTGGAGTTAAACATATGACACCATGTTGGCATGACCCATCTTTTCGTCTTTGCTGCGACCTGGAAGATTTTTAAGTGATCTTCCGAATCTCCACTTCCGTCATACGTTTTTAAATGACTAGCATACGGGGTTTTTGGAAGTTGAGAATTGGCGAATCCAGAACGTGAACGATCAGTCTCGGCACATACCCAGGGCTTAGAGAGGTCGTCACTCTTCAATACTGGGCTTTTGCTTTTGTGATTTAGACTTCCAGTGTCCCCCTCCACTGTCTTCGCTTTCAGAATGTTTTTCCGTATACCTTGAGTTTTCTTGACGATTGTCAGAGTATGCGGACTGTTAGGATTAATGTTTTCTTAACTTAGTACCGACAGTACAAATAGTTAGTACTGTCAGTTATACTTAGTACCCGACAGTACAAAATAGTTTAGTACTAGATAGTTAGTAGTACCGTTAGTAGAAAAGTTTTTGTTTAGTACCGTATGAGAAGATATTTAAAAGATATTATGAGATATTTAGAAAAAGATAGTAAGGCCTTTTAGGTTATCCTTGATATAAAAAGGAACCTTAGGCATAGATAGAGATACGGTGTGTGATTCATAAGACTTCTGACACAAGATTATACAGAACCATAGGGGTATCATAGTTATGCAATCTGTAACTTCAAGAACACTTTAACAAAGTTGTTATTCAGTTGTTCATTGTTCTTCTTAGTACCTGTGTTAAGATTCCGCATTAACATATTGTATTCATAGTCATTGTTTCTACATAGTCATTTGTATTTATACATCTTGGCTATCATCCTTTATAGGCTGCAAAGATCCATTACAGTTTTGTACAAGGACCTTCAAGTGGTATCAGAGCCTTTGAGAAACTTTGAATAAGAAGAACAGATAAAACCAGTTATTCATCTTCAACCATCAAAACTAAACATGTCTGGAACACAAGATGAAAATCCACCACCACCACCTCCACAACCAACACAACAACAAACACCAACACAACAAACTCCTCATACAGTCTCAACCATCAAGCTCCCTATTCTCAAAAAGGGAGAATATGATATATGGGCTATGAAGTTGGAACACTATTTGGCTCATACAGACTATCCAATTTGGGAGGTAATCCAAAATGGAAATGGTCCTGTATCAGTCACAACTGATACATCAGGACAAATTAAAATTTTGCCTCCTAAAACAGGAGAAGAAGTAGTGGCCAGAGAAAGAGAAAGAAAAGCTAGGACCACCTTGCTAATGGCCATTCCAGAAGATCATCTAGCTAAATTCCATAAGAGGACTAATGCAAAGAAATGTGAATGCTATCAAATCAAGATTTGGGGTAAGATGAATCCAAAAGATGCAGGAAGTACATCTTGAAGCAACAGTTTGCAGGATTTCACTGTTTCCAACACAGATGGGATTCACAATGCGATAGAGATTTCAAGTCCTCTCCAGTCAGCTAGAGATTCATGGAGCAGGTGGATCTAATGAAGATGCAAATCAGAAATTCTAAGACTCTACCTTCTGCTTGGTACAATTGCTTTAATTATTGAGGAACAAACCAGGTATGAGCATCTCAGTTTTGATGACTTGTACAACAATCTAAGAGTCCTTTGAAATGATGTAAAAGGTCTACTGCCAATCATCTTCCAACTTTGCAAAATATAACATTCATTTCTGAAAACACAAAACAGTACTAAGAAGTTAGTACCGCTTATGGGGTTCCAATTAATTCTAGTCCATAAATCAAAGCTTGAACAAACATCATCAATATCACACCTTGCTTGCAAGTCAATCAAGTATTGTCCTTCAATTGGATCAAGGACTTAGACCAAGTTGAAGATATGAAACATTGTAGAATGGAGACTTAAAATTGGCAAGTGGCAATAACTCCATGAGAATAAAGAAGTTCTATCAATAAAAATGAATGAAGGAAAAGGAAGAAGACTGGGTAGAAAGCTACAGTTTTGATGCAAAAGAACCTGTTGGTTTTGACAAAACCAAAGTTGAATGCCTACAACTGCCACAAACAGGGCAGTTTTGCAAAGAGAGTGTAGAGACAAAAGGAAGATAACAGAAGGAGAGATGATGGAATTCCTGGAAATAAAAATGGGAAGCAAACGGAAAGAAAGAAGAATCTAAAGCAAATGGTGACAGTTATGAGAAAGGTGTTTTTTGACTGGACAACTCCATTATGAAAATAATGAAGATTATCTTTCATGCTAGCAACAGCTCGGATCAGACACACATGTAACATTTGTTCAAATGAGTGTAAAGAGTCTTCTACTACCTAAAAGACTATAAATTGCTCATAGAGAGCACTAGTGTGCTAGTGTAAGAAATAATGGCATATACTCAAGTGTCTTAAGAAAGTTGAGCACATTTAGTTTGCCCTCAACAAGGTCAACTTTGTATGAACAAAAAATCAAATTTATGAAAATAGATTTAGAAGAAAAACAGATTGTTCACAACATACCATAAGAATTTGTTTTGCTATGCTCAAAAAGAAAAAGATGATTAGAGAAGTGATAGTGACCAAATGGAATCATTCTTCAAAAAATCTTGGTTAAATTGTAATCATCATATATGGCCAGGGATAAATTTGGGCCGGTATTGTGATTACAGATAGATATGGGGAATTTGAGTTATTAGAAAATGAAGTTTTCCAAAGTGTCTTTAAGAGCAATAAAGGTGATTTTGAAAATCCACCTTTACATAAAAGGATTGATAAAACTTGTGAAATGCAAGCAGTACCTCCACCCATGACAGGAAATTATTTGCCCTCTGGACCTGACATTGAAATAGATGACTCACAATATCCGAAATGGTCCCAGAAAAGACTTCAACCAAGTGAATCTGAATCCCAAACACTGAACTAGATACCTGTAACTCATAACATAGTACAGACCTTCTGAATTAGTGTCTGAACCAGTTGTCAATGAATCAAATATAGAAGTTCAACCTAAGGTATGGTCTGATGCTCCTATCATTGAGGAGTATGAATCAGATAGTGATGATGAGTGTGTGTATGTACAAACTAAAGGACTTGACACACCTAGTTTTGCTAACAAGCATGTAAAAACTCCTAGGGAAAATGTTAAGCATCAATCTACACATAGTCAAAAACCTAAGGTTAACAACAAAGAGTTGGGGCATGGGTTTACTGAAAGAGCATGTTTTGTCTGTGGTAGTTTTAGTCATTTAATAAGAGATTGTGATTATCATGTAAAATTGGCTAAACAAGATGAACTAAACAAACAAATAATGTCTAATGGTAATGGTAACAATGATTGGGAAAAGTCAACAAGAACGAATTTTCAAAGTATAAATAAATAAAATCAATTGTTCCTTAGCAGGACACAACATGAAACTTGAAATTAATCCAGTAAATACTGCTAAAGCTAGCGGGCACTAACAATTTAGTACTGCTAGACCAAAATGTTAACAGACAACAGAAAATAACTAGCACTGTTCTGTAAGTTAATACTGGGTTAAGCCCAATGTGAATGGTGTTTAGACGCCAAAAATGTTTTTCACAAAACTCATTCACCATCATCAAGGCCTTTCAAAAGAACAACAGTACTAAAAACAAATTTCTCAAACCAAAAAGTTTATACTGCTAAGGTAAAACAAGTTAGTACTGTTGGGGTAAAATGGGACACTGCTGTTAAGGCCTCAGCAGGTTGTGTATGGAGAACAAAAGGATACACTATAATATTTCTCATCCATAACAATGGTGGATCTAGTCTTAGAAATTGTCAATCTTTCAAAGAAAACTACTAGGCAGACTCAAACCCAACAGCTTGGGTCCCTAAGAGAGATAATCTCTTTCTTTTACATGTGCAGAAACCACATATAACTCTAAAGAATGAAAGGATTTATTGATAGTGGATGTATCCAGGCCATGACAGGGAACAAGCTTACCTTGCTGACTTTAAGACTTTAATGGTGGCCTGTTGCCAATTTGGAGGTAGTAAAGAGGCTAAAGTACAGGAAAAGGGAAAATAAAACTGTAAGTTAGAGTTTGAGATGTAACTTTGTAAGAACTTCAGCCTTTCAATCTCTTTTCTGTGTCACAAATGTGTGACAAAAAGAACAAGGTTCTGTTTACTGACTCTGAATGTCTTGTTTTGTCTCCTGATTTTAAGTTACCTGATGAAAATCAAATATTACTTAAAGTCCCCAGACAAAACAATATTACAGTTTCAATTTAAGAAACGATGGTTTCCTTAAGTTTGGCTTGTTTAATTGCAAAAGGCTAAACTGATGAATCTAACTTATGGCATAGGAGGTTTGGGTCATGTTAATTTCAAAAACCTAAACAGACTTGTGAAGGGAAACCTTGTCAGAGGTTTACCTACAAAGCTTTTTCAAAATGACCACACTTGTGTTGCTTGTCAGAAAGGAAAGCAACACATAGCTACTTTAAGCCAAGTCGTTAGCCTCACAAAGCCCCCCCACCCACTACAACAAATGGACATGTTTGGACTACATCTTCAACAGCATAACCCACAGACCCTATTATTGTTTGGTTATCCCTGATGACTTTAGCCCATAAGTTGAGGACATATAATTCTTAGCACTACCGGATCAAACTAGTGCACTCCTACAAGGACTTATATAAGCACCAATTGAGAACCACATGACTCAGAAAGGTATTAAAACTATTATGCTTGAGATAATGTGACCAGAAATAAACACACATGGCATATAATGACATACTGTGGGTTAAAAGGGATCAAGGGGAATACACAATGCCAGAACTCCCCAACAAAATGAACGATTGCTGAGAGAAACGCACAGGACCTTATTGAGGGCTAGTCAAGGACCATGCTTGCAGATTCATACATTTACCTAAACACCTATTGGGCTGAAGCAGTAGTCCTGATTGCTATGTTCAAAACATGGGATTAAGACCAAGCCTCATAAATAAGACACGCTAATGAACTTTTATATCAGGTAAAACACCAATTAAAAGTTATATAAGACCTCTTTTATGGGTGCCATGAGACCATCTTAAACACCATAGACAACATGGCAAGATTTGCTGACAATCAGATGAGGGCCTTTTTGGTTGGGTATTCCCTCTATAAAGCAAGGCTTTAGGTATACAACTGTGACCAAAGAGTTGAAAGAAACCTGCACATAAACATCATAGAGAATAAACCCAATGTTTTGGCAGGGAAAGCCCAAATGTGGCTTGTTTGACCTTGATTATTTGACCTGATTCTATGAACTATCATATGTAGAGTCAGAGTATCAAGCTAACATTCATGCGTCAACAAGAATCTCACCAAAATGCAGCACAAGAGCCAAAATTGTGCTGTGGGATTCTGAAAAAGAAGTTGAAACTGATCCAAGACTGCTTAGAACTGCCAATATGGCCTTCCTATTCTTCCACAAAAAAGGAGTCCAAGAGAGGAAAAACAAGTTCATTCTAGATGATCATGCAAGACTACAAAGGCAAGAAAAGGAAGCTATATGAGAAGCTGAAAGCCCCCCCCCTCCCAGGAAGAAATCCTTGAACAAGAAACCTGAGAACTTGGTTACTCAGGCAGGAGCTGCTAAGTCTAGCAGTACTAACATTTTTAGTACTGTTAGCACAACAACTAAAGCTAGCGGTACTAACCTTGTTAATACTGTTAGCATACCAGTTAGTACTGCCAGTGCTAAATCAACCAATTCTCAAGAAGATGACTCTGAAATACCTCCACTTGAGGATATTCATGAAGATGTTACTGATGAATATCTTTACACATATCATCTTATATATGAAGGTGCAGAGGGCTACTTCATAAATTTTGGAAACAGTTGTGAATGTTAGTCCTATTCCCACATCAAGAATTAATCCCTCTCATCCTTCAGCACTTATCCTAGGAGATCCAACATCAGCAGTACAAACAAGAAGCAAAGTAAATAAAAGTTCTGAAGCTCATGCTTTTGTTAGTTATGTTCAAAAGCAAAGGAGAAACAATCATAAGGACTTTCATCATTGTTTATTTGCTTGTTTTTTATCTCAACATGAACCCAAGAAGATTTCAGAAGCTCTTGAAGATGAAAGCTGGGTTGATGCTATGCAAGAAGAATTGTTGCAGTTTGAGATTCACAAGGTTTGATTATAGTAGATTTGCCCTTATGGGAAAAAGCTATCGGTACAAAGTGGGTTGTATCGAAATAAGAAGGGATGAAAGAGGAGTGGATTGTCAGGACAAAGCAATATTGTTGCTCAGGAACACCGGCAAGAGGAAGGAATAACATGATGAAGTTTTTGCTCTTCGGGCTAGGCCGCTTGAAGCCATAATGATCTTTTTAGCTTTTTGCCTCATAGATGGCTTTAAGTCAATTAAGTGGCTGATGAAAAGTGCCTTTCTCTATGGCAAGATTGATGAAGAGGTATATGTGTCTCAACCACCAGGTTTCCAAGATCCTAAGTATCCTAAGAAAGTCTACAAAGTGGTTAAAGCTCTGTATGGGTTAACATCAAGCACCAAAGCATGGTATGGCTACTTTATCCACTTCTTGTTGAGAATGGATACAGAAGAGGGACCCTGACAAAACTCCTTCCTAAAGAAGGACAAACATGAATCAATTTAGTTCAAGTCCTATGTGGATGAATATCATCTTTGGGTCTACAAGAGAAATGGTGGATGAAGTCAAGGATTTTGATGAAGATAGACTTAGTACTGAAGATGGAGTTAGTACTGTCAAGGAAGGAGTTAGTACCGACTTTGAAAAAGTTAGTACTGACAGTCAAAAAGTTAGTACTGACAGTCAAAAAGTTAGTACTGACGGATCCAAAGTTAGTACTGATGAACAAGTTGAAGGTACTGAAGAAACCAATGAGGGTTCTGAAGAGATCTTTGAAAGTACTGAAGAGCAAAGAGAAGGTACTGAAGAAAAAGTTGAAAGTACTGCTGGGCAAATAGAAGGTACTGAAGATCAAACTAAGGAAGAAATTGCTTCTCAAACATCCACTCAAACACCCTCTTCTATGACATTTGGTGATGATGAAACAATTGCTACACTTCTCCTCAACATGAGTAAAGCCAAAGCTGCTTCTAAAGAAAAAGAGAAAGGTGTAGAGTTGAAGGATGTTGAAGACATTGATAGACCTAGGCCTACTTCTACAAGATCACTTCTCACATTGAAGCCTCTTCCAAAGATTGATCCTAAAGACAAAGGGAAGAAGAAGATTGAAGAGGAAGATGAATCTGAGAGTGAAGATGATGATATTCCTCAAGCTGTGAAGAAATTCAAACAACTTGAGAGTGATGAAGAATTGGCTAGGAAAATTCAAGAAGATTGGGAAGCCGAAGAAGAAAGAAATAAAATTTGCTGAAGAAAAAGCAACAAATGAACTCTCATTAAAAACTTTAAATTATATAAAGGCAAGAATTGAGGCAGACAGATCTTGCTGAGAAGCTTCAAGAGAGCAGTTCACAATAGAAAGAAAGAGCAAAGTCCTTTCATGATACAATTGCTGCTCAGAAAAATTCCTACTAGACCAAAGATCAGAGGAATAAGAAACAGACCTCCAACCAAGAATCAATTAAGAAATCAGATAGTGACCAACTTAAAGCATGTGATGAACTTCAAACATTCCTTATTGAAGAAGTATGAAGTTTGAAGACATAACAAGCAATAGTATGAGAAGAATAAAAAGGTCAGATGAAGATTCAAGCTATTGCTCTGTTGAGGATGATAACTGATCACCAAAAATGAATAAAAAGATTCCTCCAAAGGAAGAGACAAGCAGGAATCTAAGAAGAAGTCAAGGAAGAGCTAAAGGAGAAGATTCACAAGAAAAAGAAAGCCACGGTACAAGGAAAAAGATGAAGTCAGAAAAAGAAGATTCAAAGCAAGATACTTCTCAAAGATGATCCCATCAGACTCTGAGAAAAGAAAATGAAGAGCTGAGATGTTCTATGACAATACTCCGATGAGGACACGGAATAAGACTTGAAAATACTGACAAGAAGTATCCATTAATTGGACTGAAAGAACCGAGGAATACTTGGAACCAAACCACAGTTTGATGAATCTAAAAGATCAGAAGAGATTAATATGAATGTGGTAACAAGAAGTAATGGTCAAAAGAGATCCTTCAGCACATTGATAAGAGTGCTTTCAGTGTTTGACAGAGAAGACTTAGATGCTATATATAAACTAGTGATGGACATATATCAAGATAGGATTCCTGAAGGTTTTGATAAAGTTTCTTTGGGGAGATTTGATAGTGATGTTTCAATCCAGATGAACAAGATGAGTTTTGGAACTCATAACATGAAGGAAAGGTAAATCAGGTTGGAAGTGAATAGTTCTCAGGGTACACACTTTGATGACTGATGAAGGATTAGTCATTCACATGCTAATAGAGAAGAAGTATCCTTTGAAAAAGGAAATAGTGGTGCAAATGCTAAAGCTAAAATTGGAGTCTGAAGAAGAAAGTACTATGGCATTGGAATTGATACGATTTATCAAAAAGGTACTTGCTGATTTAGAATCTAAAGAATAAGACTGATGGAAGTAAGAAGGGATTGAGTGTTGGCTAACCACCACACAACAAATGGTTATCAATTCACCATGCTTAACAGGCATAAGAATTGGCTAGTCCACAAGCAAACGGCTTGAGGTAAAGACTTCTTAAATCCGTTTATGGTTTACAATTTACCAAAAATTGTAGGGTTTTCAACTCACCTTGCTTCTGTGGTGAAGAGTTGGCTAGTCCAAGATCAAACAGTTCTTGGTAAAGACTACTCAAATCTGTTGATAGCTGATAGTTTGCTAAAAACTATATGGTTTATCAATGCACCATGTTATGAAAAATGAAGCATTGGTAGTCCAAACACAAACGGTATTTGGTAAAGCAGACAAATCAAAATCCGTTGATGGTTACAAGTTTACCAAAAATCTGTAGGTAATTAACTCACCATATTTCTTAGGATGTGATTATACCTATCCCAGAGTAACGGATACTGGAAAGAACATCAATCCGTTAATGGCGGTAGTTTGCCAAAAATCTAACAAAGCCAACTTAGT
Source organism: Tanacetum coccineum (assembly GCA_026074375.1). NCBI lineage: Eukaryota > Viridiplantae > Streptophyta > Magnoliopsida > Asterales > Asteraceae > Tanacetum > Tanacetum coccineum. Next base: position 28,890 of record BQNB010080590.1, read on the forward strand.
TGATTGGAGCTGAAAAGAAGGTTGCTGAGTCGCTGAAAAGTATGTTGCTGAATTGCTACAAGACAAAGCTGCTGCTAAAGAAGGATAGAGTGTACAAATTAAGAAATGATAAAGAAATGTTTGGATTACAACCTCTGTGCATTAAACGAAGCTTAAAGGATTAAAGAAACATGAAGTTAAAATAGTTTAACATTCATGTTAAAGGGAGGATTATTAGGATTAATGTTTTCTTAACTTAGTACCGACAATACAAATAGTTAGTACTGACAGTTATACTTAGTACCGACAGTACAAAGTATTAAGTACTGTTAGTTAGTTAGTACCGTTAGTAGAAAGTTAGTTAGTACCGTTGAGAAGATATTTAAAAGATATTTATGAGATATTATAGAAAAAGATATGTAAGCCTTTTAGGGTTATCCTTGATATATAAAAGGAACCCTAGGCATAGTTAGCAAGATAGTTCTATACAAGCTTAGCAAATCTACACAAGATCATAGAATACACAATATCATAGTTAGCAATCTGTAATCCTCAAGAACACATTAATAAAGTTGTTATTCAGTTGTTCATTGTTCTTCTTAGTACCTGTGTTAAGATTCCGCATTAACACATAGTATTCATAGTCATTGTTTCTACATAGTCATTTGTATTTATACATCTTGGCTATCATCCTTTATAGGCTGCAAAGATCCATTCAGTTTTATATTAGGACCTTCAGAATAAGACATATGTGTGGGGCGATGAACAAGATGAAGCTTTCCGCATTCTGAAGGGGAAATTATGCAATGCTCCTGTGTTAGCACTCCCCGATGGACCCGACGACTTTGTGGTCTATTGTGATGCATCAAAACAAGGTTTTGGGTGCGTGCTGATGCAGCAAGGCTGTAGGATCCCTAGATCATTCCATGTATGAAGCACAAGATCAATGGTACAAAAGATTTAAACATTAAGAACTTTTTTATTAAAAGAAACAAAGAGAGGCTACAAACCCTTAAGAT
>BQNB010080591.1:0-2500 GCA_026074375.1 Tanacetum coccineum
AAGTCAGTCGCTAGAACTCCCAGATGCTAATAAATCGCTAGAAGGGGTAGATGTTCTTTTGGTACAAATCCTCTTTATTGAATGAAACTAGCTAGTTGTCTTTGAAGTCAAGTACTTAGCCGAAAAGGCAAGTCCATAGCGGGCACTACCCGACTGATTTCGGTATTGCATATAAGTACAAGTTTAGATGTGGCCATCTAGACAAGTGAAATAGGACTCCCAGTTACTATACGTGATCGTATACTGAGGTGCTCCCCGCCGGTTGTTGGAACGACGCGAGCCGGGCCGGGTCTCGATTCAGAAAGATGAAGGGCCAAAAAGTCTAAATAGGGAGTTATAAATTCCCCATCTCATTGGGGGCGGAAAACGAATCGACATCTCGATGTGATACAACCTTTTCGATTTTAGTTGGGAAAGAACGGCGAAGTCCATCTGAACCGTCCAATGAAGAATAAGAGGAGAGCAAAGCGCCAATGGCGCGCGAAGCGCATGCGGAACGGGCACGGAGAAAATGAAGGAAGTTTGGAGGAGAAGCAGCCGAGCTCATTCCCTTCGCTTCCTGGGCCCAAAGCAGTGCAGTCTTTCCTGGCCAAATCAAGGATTTGGGGCTTCTTTGCTACGCTACTTCACTATAAAAATCCTTTTTTTAGTCATATATATAAATAGAAAGATAGATCCATCTATCCTATCCGATTTCTATTTTGATATCGAAAAAAGAATCTATTTCATTCAACGTTTGATTCAAAGAACTGTGCTTAGCCCTCCCCCGCTCATGAAAGGGCTCTGCTGCAATGGATGGCAGAGGGTCCGTAGTACTCGAAGCACTGGAGTGATCCAGTAGCCAGGAAGGGGCCTAGAAGTGCCTACTACTACACCAAACTACACTTGGCTCTACACATTTACAGAGCTAACCCCTGTCCAGTGCCTGGCAGAGCTAAGGGGGCTTCAATTCTTACTCTTTATCCTCATCTTCACCCAGGCTAATGGGGCCTTACTTATTCAGGGGGGGAAAGTGGAGCCTTGAGAAGCACTGTTGAAAGGAAGATCTTTGGCCCCTCTTCATTCTCTACAGGGTTCCAAACCTTTCTTAAACATAGGTGACAAGGAGCGATGCCGCGATGTAAGAGATCAAACACGGGAATAAGAAGTAATTCCATTACTTTTTTTTCATTTTTCTAGAGGGGTATGGAGAAAGTGGACAAAACAGACTCGCATTTCTCATCAAACAAATACAGGAAAACAATCATATTGAAAACACTCCTAACCCAAGCCCTTCCTTCGTAGAGCCATGTATTGTAAGTGATCCGAACCTGCCCGGAGCGAGCCCCCCATAGAGGCAAGTGAAGTTGGTGAGCCGTATGATGGGCAACTATCTCCTGCGGTTCGGATAGGACTCAGTTGTTAGTTAGTACCCCATTGGTTTTGGGGTGGACCCTTTCACTCTATTTTATTATATACGCTTAGTGAAAAGAATGTTTTTTGATACACCTAGGACATGGATTCTATATGAACCAATGGATCGTGACAAGTCGTTACTACTAGCAATGACTTCCTCTTTCATTACTTCATTCTTTCCATATCCCTCTCCTTTGTTCTCAGTTACTCATCAAATGGCACTCAGTTCATATCTTTAATTTCAGTTCGATCATTGACAAGGTTCAAAGAAAGGGTGGGCTATTGATAAAGAATCGATTCCAAACCACAATGCTAGCAGATGGCGGGCCTCCGCTTTGATTTTCATTCATTTTTCCCAGATTCAAAAAAAAAAACAAAAAAAAGACTCCCGGCGATCTTTGACCGGGCGGGGTAGGCAGAAGTTGATCCGGTAGATCGACTAGCAGTTTCAGCTACTGCTCGTGATGATGATTTTGATTAGCGAGATGTTCACTTTGACTTGGATTATGCAATAGATTTTGCTTATTCTCCTCCCACGACGTGCCTAGCTATTACGTTCCGACTCATGCATCTGCCGGTAAAGTCAAGCACGTCCAAAGTGATGCGCGCCCCCATAGAAAGAAGCACGCCCGCCCGAAGTAGCATCCTTAGACACGTCCTTATCGCGGGAGGAGAAGAGATGAAAGATTCATAGTTTCGAAGACCTTTCCATTGATAAGGCATTAAGGTATTCTTTCTTGAGGTTTTCTCCTTTTCATGTATAGATAGATCGTTTATTCCAAAACCCAATAAACCTGGGAAGCTACGCCGTCTTACTCAACCACATAAAAACGACAGTGATGGATGCAATTTATCAAGTATTGAATAAGGTCTTTGCTGGCATATTCTTAGAGTGTTCTCACAGGTTCAGGAAAGGAAGAGGGACTCAGACATTCTTTGCGCAGAGTTCTATTACTATTAATGGGTGGCTCCACGATTTCTTATGGGCACAGGCATCCCAGGTAATTCAGTCGTATGGTTCTTCATTATCCGCATATGGACTTTTTTTCCTAGGTGCTCATTTTGTCTGGGCTTTTAGTTTCATGTTTTTATTCAGTGGACGTGG
>BQNB010080591.1:5000-29887 GCA_026074375.1 Tanacetum coccineum
GGTGTCTTGGTGGTGCTATGAGATAGCGATTTATCGTATAGAAGAATGGATACACGGACCTATTGATTGACCATAGATGCGAACCGATCGACCGCTACCTAAGAGAAGATAAGTAGTTCTTCTATCGTTCAAGGGCAAGGGGAGAACATGTAGCGACTTGCCTAGATCTCATATTTCCTACATAGTCCGTCGGTCAAACCAACGATTCTCCTCTCAAAGTAATAGAGAGATCCTTTTCTTTTTCCGGTATGTAGCTCCGCGAGCAAGGAGTGCATCATCAGAGCAGGGCGAAAACGAACATGGCCCTTTTCTTCTTTCTTTTGCTGCTGATCTCACATCGAGAGCAGCTCATTCATGTTCAGGATGATCGGATGAGAGATTTTCCCTCGACTTCGAGAAATCAGTCAAGCGGGAGGCTACCCTCGACTTACCCCTCTCTATAAAAACCTCCTCCCCAGAGGAGAGCATAAGCTCTAGGATGAGTATGTCCTGGATTACCGGATTTATTCTCGTCCTGATCCACCATGAAAAATTTTGTTTTTTGAAATAAAAAAGATTCTAGGAGAGGGCTCGTAATGGTCTTCTTTTGATGGGGAAACAGCTAAAAAAAGATTGAACATGTAGGAGGATCCGAACGAATTCTGCTTTTATTTCCCACGTATAGAGCACTGAGTTACTTACGTTACGGTCTTCAGCAGGTAGGCTGCACGCAGCTAGGAAGGCTACGTCCCATGCGTCAGTTTGTGGATCGCAGTCTCACACACTAATCGCACTATGTGGAAGAGTTTTATGGGGGATTGTAGCTAAGTAAATTTTAGTTAAGCTTTGTTCTCTTGCAAAGCGGCGAGCTATAGCTATTTAGAAAAAGAAAAGATTTGAATTTGCAATGCACTATCCGGTCCAGCCCCAATCTCGATGAAAAAAGGAGAAGCAACTAAAGAACGGTGACGAAGCTTCTTTGCATCCCATAGTGCTGTCGCACTAAGCGACTACCATTCCAGAGTTGTACAACGAAGTGATTAACATACCAGAGTGACACAAGGCTCTAAGCTCGTACCTTATAAGTAAGCTCTTTATTCTCTCTCCGCTCGCTCCTTTTCGTAGCGTAGATCTTTCTTCTCTTAAGATATTTTTCCTACGAAAACCATTCTTTTATGCGCTTCGCTTTAGCGAAGGCAAAGCCAGTTTCTAATCTACTAACGTAAAGCAAGAGAGTAGGTCCAAAAGTATAAAAAAGGGTACTGGGGGAAGAAGGACCACTGCTTTGTTCCAGGGGTGAAGTAGCTGCTTCGAGTTGGACGTTCGTGACTAGTGCCTCGATATGCAACCTTCACTTGGTCAACGGAACCTAGGATTGCTTGGATCTGCTGCTTCAACTCGGTCAAATGCAACTACTAGTCTTGTTTCCTTTCGGGCGTGTAGGTGGATCCTATCTCCTTCTTTTGTTCTGGTTCCCGTGCGTGTAGGAGGTCTTTTTTTTGCCATTTCATTTTTTGATGTGTGTCCTGCTCCGGCAAAAGGGGAAGGGAATCAAATTTGACAGTTACAGTAAGCAGCATAGCCCCTTCGAAGCTTTGTTTCAGCCATCTATGGGCAGGATTTCTGGTCCCTTGGAATTCTAGTTATCTAGATTTAGTAGAGCTTATACTTATATATGTGTGGATTTTTAAGGCTTCTATCTTGCTTTTGCTTATGACTCATAGGCCCTTTATTCGACTTAAAACCATTTAGTCTTGCTGCTATTTGATTCTTTTTTAATCTAAAAAACTATCCATCTGACTTATATCGAAGCAGGTTCCAAGATATTGCATGCAACATAAGCGTTGTGCCTTTCTTTGTAGGCCTCCACAGGTCTTTCCGAAGCTGAGCGAATGGTAGACAATCCGTTAACCTTAGTGAGGCTGGGTCCCCTGATTTATTAACTGACATCTTTCTTTACTTAACTTACTCTTTCTAACACTTACATCTCGATGTTAGCTCAGCGGGTGACGAATCAGAGGGGTAATATAATTTAAGACTAAGCACTTGCCTCTCCTTATTTGTATAGTATGTTCGTGTGTTTGGGCGACTAAACGCCGTGTGGTTAGCTGAACAGACAATTTAAGTATCCTAGCAGCTACAACAGCAGAGAGATGTCTCTGTTCTCGTATTTGCCTTAGGTTTAGGTAGTTAGATGCCGTCGAATTTTCATTCCCATTCAATGAAGGTTTGACGCAGCAGGCGTGATTAGCTTGCCTAACCTGACCATCAGGAATAGCGAGACCGCTGGCCTGGGGAACTACGAACTACTAGTTTAGCCTATCTGGCCTAACTAGCTTGTTAAAACAACCTGGTCGGGACCTCTACCACTCTTGTAGATCACTGAACTATGCGTCTATCTTCGCTTTTCGATCAGCTGTTGCTCCCCGTTCACTTAGCCTACGAACTTCAGCTCACTTCCAGCTTGGATCACTTCTGGCTCGCTTAGCCCTAGCTTGAAACAGCCAACTCACTTCGCCTACGGAACGAAGAGAAGTAGTTTACTTGCTTAGCTCGAACATGCCAACAGCATTCCCGTATGTGAGAAAGATGAGAGCCCAGGTTTGGAATTCTACGTTCTCTTACATTCTACCCTACCACCTATAGGCGGCCGTCCGTCCTACAGCCGCCCGAAAAGGAACTGCAGTGATCTTTAATAGGGATCCTACATCGATAGATAGAATCCCCATAAAAATACCACTAGATCGAGCACCAGTGATTTCGTATCTGGTGAAAATCTTGGCTAATTAGTCAAAGTGGGTAGCTCCAGTAGACCCATAGTTCATGGAACAAATATGGTGGGTAGGCCCAACCACCACACTATACGTATAGACGCGAACCCCCTCGTTACTGTACGTGCCACTCTCATCGCATACGGCTTGCACAAAGACTCCTAAATTCTTTACTCAAAGGTGGTTGGTTTCCCTATTGGCCTCATTCTCGGTGTCTTAATGATCTTAGGGGAACATGCCAACAGCATTCCGTTCACTTACGCAAGATTCACTTGTTTACTTGTTAGCTAGCGTTATTCCACATCTTATCTTTCAGGGAAGCCTACAGAGCGGTTATGAAAGAACGTAGTGGTGAATGAAGTCGACTTTGACTTATAGCATTTCTCCTTCTCTTAGCTGAAGGCTTATCTATGAATCCGGACTTGAAGAACTTGAGGGCATAGGATTCAATCCAGCCACAGGTTCTCCCTATGGCTACCTTGTTGCGAACGAAAGACCGGATCTTTATTCATCCAACAATCTTCTTTTGATGATAAAAAAAGAAAGAAGAGAAAGAGCTGGGAGTTGGCGCCTACATAACTGCTTGTTTACTTACCAAGCCATCCTGGCAAGCTCCTCCAGTTCGATTATGATTCTTGACTTGACTTATTATAAAACAACTCACTATCCAAATGAAAGACGATCAATTATCTACCCAAGAAGATAGAGAGTCCCACATACGAGAAAAGGTCACAAATAGAGTTGAACCAAGTAACATTGCAAAGGCATAATGATAGTAGGGTCGGGATATCCCTGCCCTCCGAACCGGATGTGAGGGTCTCCCCTCATCTGGCTCTCTGCAGGGGAATCTCTACTAACTGCTTCCCCTAATATCCTCCCTTTACCACATCATGAGGGTTTACAGGAGATCCCAAAGGCTCGCTCAGAAAGGCTGCTATACCATACCATTTGACTTAACTCTACTCTAGTAGTCACTAGACTACCTATAGTAGTCTGTTCGGCTGCTCTTGCTGAAATCATTACTCTTCATTGTCTCATGCTCTAGCAATTGCGCTCCCTAGACCACTACCATGTAGTTAGGTAGGGACAATCAATCCGGGAATCTAGGAATGAATAGGGATCCCTATCAATATTAAAATGAAGAAAATAGAATGCAATATATTACCTTTCTCTCACTCAATAGATGTATCTGGTCTGATACGGTACAGTACAATATGAGATAATGGAATGCAATAGGATAGATGGTAGAGGGATGCCTGCGCCTAAAAGCGATGCTTCACTTGTCCCCTTGTCCATAGGGACCTCGTAGCATATAACCGAAACGACTCCCACTAGATAGCTGCCCCTTTCTCTCTTTTTACAGCCTCGTGGACAAACGAAAGAAGGTAAGTTATAGAACGGGGCAGTGAAGGCTCGCGAAGTAGTCAGCAAGCAAGAGCTTCTCAGCCCCCTATGGCTGCACTAAACTAGCTTAGTCAGGGGAACCAGTGAAGATCCTATTTCATCTAAAGGTAGATCAGAAAATAGATTGACTCTTTCAGCCGCACAGGTACCTGGAGTCTAATTTGGTAATGGGCGGTTCATTTTTCTAGTTTATTTTAAGATCCCAACTTCCTGCGCAGTCCGTGCCAGTAGTGATATCCTAATTCGGCTACCTCTCCCATTCATCAAGGCAGAACATTAGAAAGGTAAACTATTGCCAAGAGAGACCGGGGAATGCTCTGCCCCTTCAACTACAAAAGGATTTGTTACCGGAGTGTTGTGCTTCTCAGGGCCGTCTAAGTCAGAGCAACCCCGCCGAGGCGATCCAATTACCCCGAATTTTCACTATTATTCCACAACCGTTGAACCGTACTTGCTTCGTTACAGACTTGATACTGAACTGTTCACCATCTGAACATTCGCTAGCTGGCAACACAACTTTGACCACCCAAAAAAAGATCTCAAGTGATTAGGCGGGGACATGATTCGAACCTGTAGTCTTCAGATCATAAGCTTGATGAGTTGACCATTCCTCTACCCCACTTCATCCATTTCCATTCCAAAAAGTCCTTCTTCGATCTGATGGTGTGTTAAGCATATAGTCATTGTTTTTACATACGGGTTCTGTTTCCGATTAGACTAAGAACCTTCCGTCTAAGAAACCTGCTTAACTTCTCCCCCTGTCATGTATTAGCTCTCTCTTTCCGCTGACAGAGCAGTTTGCTAGTTTGCATTCCTCTATCTAAATCTCTAACACCAACAAGCGACAATCACCAACTTCATCACTACCTTATTGTGACAGATCGATTGGGTTCCCACCCCAGCTCTGAGTTAACTATTTCAGAGCTCTATCCCTTTCTTTCTCCCAACGCCGTTTAGCCGGGTCTAGTTTTCCTCTCATCCGGAAGGTGGCTAACTCCTCTTGGTCTTACGAGCCGCTTATGCTAACTTAAGCAGGTACCGGGAGGGACATCTTAGGCAGTAGAATCGAGCGGTGCCATTCAATGACTACATACGAGTTTGTGAATCAATGCAATTTCCTCTTCTATTGTAGCGATACAAACTCAGAAACAATAGTAAAAGAAGCTATCATCTCCGAGGAGTCAGATGATTGTCTGGACTGGTTCTTTTGAGGGAGGCCTATCAATTGCACGGGTCCAAGCTTGATTGATTGATTCTTTTAAAACTAGCTCCTGTAATCAATCTCACCATTAGCATTTTCACCATTATAATAGAAACTCAATTATGTGGATTAAAGCCCTTCTTTAAAGAAGTCCTCTAACTAGATCAGCTAAGTAGGTAGCTTCACTCAATTGATTCTATAACTCACCATAGCAAGGTAAGCTGCTCTATCTGAGTCGTTACTAACAACCAAGAAGCCAGTCTCTCAGCTGATAGCTCATCGGATCATGCAGCTCCTGATCTGGTCATAGAAAGAAGTCAGTCCGAACTCAAAGCCAATGTCTGAGCCAGCTGTCCTTAGTAGACTAGAAGCCAGATAAGGAAGTCTGGTCTAGCTCTCGAAAGTGGAAGGCAGAAAAAGGATAGCTGAAAGTGGGGAAAGTCGGGCTACTCACATTGATTTACACCCAAAAATCCTATCTTGAAAATGACATCTTCATGAAATAGAGAAATCCGCCCCGTCTCCAACTGAGGTCTTCTCGCCCGCTGCCAGGAAGATTCGATCCCAACGACCGCCTCGCAAGACGTCTGTACTTTTTTTATTGCCTTTCCTTATTTTAATTTAAGGAAATCCACTTCTTTACTAGAGAGAACTCGATTTGAAGCTTTCATTCCTCTTCGGGAGGTTTGGTTTATCTTTATATAGTTATTGAGCAAAAAGAGTTCGCTACCTTTCCGCGTAAATCTTGTTTTTAGGGGAAAGGCTGGGTTCGTAAGCTACAAGAAAGGAGAGAGAGGAACTCTTTTTGGAAGTCAGTGCTTGTATTTGGTCGTCCAGTTCTTCCTATGGACTAAGGGGAGGTTTGGGGCATTCTTCACTCCTTCACGACGCCTCTATGTAGGGGTGTTAATCGGGTTATCGGGTCGGGTTTAGGGCTTATCGGGTTGGGTCTATGAGGTTTTGAAAAAATAAAAAATAACCTGCAACCTGACCCTATAAGAAATCGGGTTTATCGAGTTCGGGTCTATCGGGTTGTGGGTTATCAGATTGGGTCTATCGGGTTATCGGGTTACTTGTTAAGAAAAATAAAATAAAATGAGTTCACACTTTTGTGCTTTATATACTGAAACAAATTACCAAAGTAATCGTCTGGGTTAAATATGTTAAACAATGAATACATTACCTCACTGGTAAGCCCTTCACAATTCAAGCGCAGGCCACAAGATCAGTGATTGATGACTATTTGTTATTTTTTTACTACAAGAGTTTCATATATAAACATTGGATAAACAATGTTTTGCAAATATAAACATATATTAAAGAGAGAAATATAAGTAACAAAGTGTAATAAGTAATTGTAAGTGTTGTCTGCTAAACAAAAGAAGTGTTTCATGTTAATAAATAAAGGCTTTTATTCAAAACTAAAGATTTGTTAATATGTCATTATTTTTATCGGGTTGACCCGATAACCCGATAAGAAATTAAATAAGACCCTAACCCGACCCTATTAGGCTATCGGGTCTATCGGGTTAACCCGATAAACCCGATAAGCTAAGTTTGACCCGAATCAATCCGACCCTATACATTTGACACCCCTACCTATATGTACTATATAAGGGGCGGACTAAGGGCCCATTGGTTCTACCTTCTTTTCTTTGTCGGCGACAAGGGATCTCTCAACCGCATCCATAGCGAAATGGTTAAACATTTGAAGTTCTTTCCTTGGTCTTCATTCAGTGAAAGGAGTGAAGCTTTCCGCAGCTGGAAAGCGGAGACCCGCAAAGGTGAGATGATCCCAAAGCAAGAATGAAGCTAGATCCATTACTTGACCAAGAACGTGAGAGGATTTCACACACCTTCCCCGGACCGGGTAGATACACTTTTTTCGTACGGGTTTTCCCAATAAGACACCGAAGATCATTAACCCCGCCTCCGTGACTCGTAATCCATCATTGGCTAAACAATACTTTGGTTATGCCATTTTGGGCTTTGCTCTAACCGAATCTATTGCATCGTTTGCCCCAATGATGGCCTTTCTGATCTCATCTGTATTCCGATCAAAGAATCAAAGAAAGAAGGTTTCAGTTTCATAAAGCAAGCACATCTTTCCAGCCTTAGTCAAATAGCCACCGAAGGCAAGGGGGCACAGTTCTTAAACAAAAGAATGGCGATAAGGAGGAAATTATTCAAATTCAAGAAAAAAGAGTCAAATTATAAGTCAAGTAAGAAGGAAGGAGGCTAGCCCCCAAAAATGCTCTGCGCCTAGGTTCTTTTGTCGTTGGGGCTTACACCTTGTGACTCATTCATTCGGTCGAGCGTTCCTTGGGCGTCGATCAATCCTAAATCACAGGCCGCTCTGTCATTGTCTGATTTTTGGTTGTCTGATCACACTCGAAATTATGTATCTACTTAACATATTTTTACCCCTGCTCGGTAGTTCCGTAGCAGGTTTTTTCGGACGTTTTCTAGGTACAGAAGGAACCGCTATAATGACCACTACGTGCGTTTCATTCTCTTCGATCTTATCTTTGATTTCTTTTTATGAATTCGCATCGAGAGCTAGTGCTTGCTATCTAAGAATAGCTCCATGGATATCATCGGAAATGTTTGATGCTTCTTGGGGCTTCTTTGGCGACCGTGAAGTCACCGGATGAATTGCCGAGTAGATAGATTTGATCCGGACGCTGCTGTTGCTCTGCGACGATACGAACTCGACCCGCTCCTACCCACCCCGAGGCACCATAGCATGTCGGGAATAAGGGGGGACATACTGGACGTAACCACTCCCTTAGTTGAGGGTTGTGACACCCCGCCTTTCGATTGATATACAGTTGAGGAGGCCGATCACGAACGCTATAGGTGTGGGAGCGATCCTGGTCAGGGAAGGCTATAGTATAGGTAGGAGTACATTATGGCAGGATCAGTCACTATGGCAAACCAACCCTCCTCCAAGAAAAATTGTGCTATGCCCCCCGATCCCTATAGAGTGAAAGAGCTGCCTGGTGATCCCTAGGTTGTAGCACGTTTGGTCTTTAACCCCTCGCTTTCATCTGCTCGACCAAGCAATCTGCTCTTATCCCTTTGATACCAAGGGATAAGAGCGGATTGCTAGCGATGACTTGGTGAAGGGAATCTATGAGAGAAGGTTCTTGACGAACCGGGTTATGATCAAATAGAGCGCGGAGCCAACGAGTTCAGTCGAACAACGTAACGAGTCTAAGGGCACTTGAAAGGAATGGACGCGCGAAGGAAAATGAAATATGAAATAAAAAGATGCTTTGGGAGTGTGAGATAGGCGGACGGGGAGTACGCAGCCAAACAACTGCAGGGGCTTCCAGCACTGTTAGCTGAACTAACCAGATGGGCCACCCAAAACCCAGAGCTAAAATTGAAATCAGAAATCAACATCGGACCCCGGCTATCTGAAGAAGGCAGACTGAAGCGGAGGAGCAGAAAATGCAACGTAACAAGGGGAGAACCAAAGGCTTGCGTGAAGGAACAAGCGAATCAATCAGAATGGAGACAGGGAGGAGAGGTAAAAGATATATTTTCAAGCCTGAACATATAAGCAACCTTCTATCTGGCCTCTGTACCAGTAGCGGAGTGGTTTTCTATTTTCAATCAGAAAAGGAAGATTGAGCAATGCAAAGGAGAAAGAAGTTGTCCCCTCTTCTCTGGGAACCCTCCGCCGCATATGTCGAAAAAGAGGGAGTGAGGAAGGAAGAACAACCATTTGACTTTGGCACATGAGGTGGCAGGTTTGGCTAGGTAACATAATGGAAATGTATCGGACTACAAATCCTGAAATGACGGTTCGACCCCGTCCTTGGCCTCGAGGAGTGGTGAGCAGCACGGAACTTGAATCAATCTTTTGGCATATAATATAGGGGGCTAGAAATCCACATACAACATTCTGGAACTTCCAAACCAAAGAAATGCAACAGGAAATGAAATGTTACACTTCAATAGAATGAATTCGGTAGTATTCTACCCTATGGTAGATCTAAGGTCCTGTGCCACTTGAACTCAAATCTATCTTACCTTGAATCCATCATTGTCCAGCTAAGCCAACCCATAACAAAATGTTAGACCGACTGACACAACCGAATTGATTGAGGAAAAGGAAAGCCCAGCGACCAAGCACTCCCGCCCCCAAAAGTGGAGACCGAAGAACTGCCAGGTTGTCAAGGACACGTCTGAAGAGGAGGCTGGCGGCCTCTTAGTTTACCACCCTACCCACTAATGGAATATGAGGGGGAAGGTGAACAGGAACCGACCGAAAACCCAAACCGCTTGACCCCTTCATACTTGATTCATTAGGGTTGGGGATGGATGGAACCAATCAAAAGTGAAAATCGCGCAAGCGAAGCCGGGAAACGGACCACAACGCAACAACTAGGACTCGTGTCAGAGGACTTTTGAGCATGAGCTAAAACTCATGCAGCGACAAGGACCCGCAACTCTCAAAGGGGCCACCAACCACCCGAATCACTGTAGCAAACCCTCCTTTTACTTTACTCAATGGATAGCGCTTATTCTCTTTCAATCAACAAAATGAGAAATGGGGGAGAAAGAAAAGAAAGAGGTCTTTATTGAAGAGGCTTTGCACCTGGAATAGGACTAATACAGATCCAGAAGAATGGGTCTGGGCTTTCGAAAAGATGAATATGCAAAGGGTAAGGTAAAGAGAAAGTATTTTGAACCACCAACCTGACATAAGGATTCTAGCTCGCCCACTTAGAGTAGATGGAGATTCTTGGGCGGGGAAAAGTAGCACTCGACATCTATTAAACAAGACCAAGAACAAAGCCATACCATACCCTCGGGAGAAACTAGTGATGATTGCCATGAATGCAGCCCTCGAGGACGTATACAAGAAGGTCTTTACCGATTCGTATCAACATGGTGCACCTCAGAGGGGCGTAGAAAGGCTGTGGAGACTTTGACCGAATGAATAGGTATCAATTGATAGACATTGAGGAAGAGAATCCAAGAAGAACGCTTTTTTCATTCGCTATGAGCTGACTCGATGCGTACTCACGTGATCAATCGATGGATGGGGGAATTACGTGAATGACGAGACCGGCCTAACCTAAAGTGGGTCCTCCCACTTGATGGCGAATCTTGATTGACTGACACTAGGAACCGATTCGGAGAAAGAAGAAGCATGGCATGAGATAGGCGGCGAAATAATTTCCGATAGAGAATTACTTGACTCGATGGATGGAGGTAGAGCCCTCCAACTCAAGCACGAAATCAATGTTGAGTCAACAATAATCCAGAGGGGCACCACCACGCGGGATCGAGACCAGCCCCTTATATATAGGGTTCCAAACATGCGCTTCTTCAAATATCCCATCCCAGTAGGGGCTTTAAAGCTTGACTAAGAGAAAGTGGAAAGAAAAGGGGCGCGCTAGCTACAATCAAACTAAAGCGCTAACGAGCAAGAATGCCTATAGATAGTGCTTTAGTAATAATATAGATAGGGCTTTTTCAGGAATCGATTCTATGATTGAATAGCAGAAGTGCTACTTAGTAGTAGAAACTCGGAGAGACGGAGATGGGACTATTTCATACCTGCTAACTCCTAGGATGAGAAGTGGGTCCCTTGTTTTTGGCAGGAAGAGTTTCAGCCTTTGTTGCCCCTGGGTAGAGTGAGTCTACTTAGTGAACTGGCAGGACGCGAAGATCAATTGATCAATATGAATCTCGAGAGTGGATGGTTGATCGCCGCCTCCTTGTACTGGAGGCTCTCCGGCCGGGGAGGGGCTTGCTATCGTAACCTTTTTCCCGGTGTATGTGAGGGTGACGAACTCCTTTTTGTTCGGTCATAGGTTGGTCCAAAGAACGAGAGTCGGCTTCCTTAAGTCCGTTGTTCCTCAGTAGCTCAGTGGTAGAGCGGTCGGCTGTTAACTGACTGGTCGTAGGTTCAAATCCTACTTGGGGAGAATTTAGAGTTCTCGCTTTTCTGACCTAGCGCCCCCTGTCCTTCTCCTTAGTTTCTAAACTAGCAGAATCGCAGGACATCAAAAGTGGGAAGTTTCTTGTTGGTTTTTCTTCCTCACTCTCGAATAGGTGAACTTGGTTCGTTCAATTCTTAGGGAGAAGAAGGATGGGAATGAATGGGAAGACTGGAGTAGTCTCTTCATTAGCCGGAAGGAATTAGTCTCCACTAGCCTCATTCGAAGAACGAACAAGAAAAGGCTTACTGTTTAGGTAGGATAGATCGATGTGGTCCAATGGCTAAAGCTCTGCCAGCTTCTTGTAGACTGACTTCTCTTTAGGCTCCGAGTTCTTTTTTTTTTTTTATGGTGAAATTCTTCTTCGCCACTAGTGGCAACGAAGTTCTTGGTAATTAGCAAGGGGGAAGGAAGATCTCCACTCATTTCATTCATTCAGTGCCCGCGGTGAGGCGCGACCCACAACAAACGAAGGGGGAAAGCTTGCTTTGCTTGCTGTAGCCCTATTTTTAGGCTTGGTAAGAAGCGTAAGCTATTGTTGTAGGCTCGAGAAGGGTAGGCTCGCAGCTTCGCTCAGCAGAAGAGCCTGACTTTCTATTAGTCAAGCGCTAGCGCCCAACCGGGCTTTGAAGGGATAGGGAAAGGGAAGAAAAGAAAGATGGTCACTCCTTTTAGGAACATGGCTCGTTCATTCACTTGCTCATGAACTCGCAGCTTCGCCAGAAGCAACGAAGGGGGGGGCCTCGGCCCGGGAAGGGGAGAGTGGCCGAGTGGTCAAAAGCGGCAGACTGTAAATCTGTTGAAGTTTTTCTACGTAGGTTCGAATCCTGCCTCTCCCACTTGTTTGTTGTAGACTTCAGAGAAGAGAAAAGAGGCATTCGTCAGCGTAGGAAGGCCAACCGAGCGAAGCTCCTTTGGCCGTTCCGTGAAGTTCAATTGTATCGTATGTTAGTTAGAGAGGTTGGCGAACTACTACGATCTATAGATTCCCCATCCATATCCAATCCCAACGAGAATAGAAGCGAGTAGCTTCCGGCTTGGCTTGTAGTCGTAGTCTTTTAGCTTATATAGTCGTCGGCCTTCCTACACGCACGCGCCCGCCAGAATGCCTCCTTGGTTCGGTATGAAGCCAAGCCGATACATACGATAGGCGAAGGAAAGACCCCCATTTCATAGCGCCTGGGGAACGCAAGTTTGATCGAGGATTGGAGAGGAGAGGTGGAAGAAAAGGCTCGGGATGAATTTAGGAGTCTTTGTGCGAGCCGTATGCGGTGAGAGTCGCACGTACGGTAACGAGGGGGGTTCGCGTCTATACGTGTAGTGTGGTGGTTGGGCCTACCCACCCTATTTGTTCCATGATCTATGGGTCTACTGGAGCTACCCACTTTGATCAATTAGCCAAGATTTTGACCGGATACGAAATCACTGGTGCTCGATCTAGTGGTATTTTTATGGGGATTCTATCTATCGCTGTAGGATCCCTATTCAAGATCACTGCAGTTCCTTTTCGGGCGGCTGTAGGACGGACGGCCGCCTATAGGTGGTAGGGTAGGGTGGGTGGTACCGCTCAGATTGCGGCCAATCTTCCTAACCGCGCGCGGGCCGGGCTTAGAGCGCGTGAAACTCATCACTACCTCGTAAGGGCGTTGAGACCATAGCATGTTACACGAAAGCGCCGCTTTCTCTGTAGTATTGTCACACAGCTGCCCGCCTAGAAGAGCCACTCGCTCTGTAGTGTTGTCACACAAGATAAGCACGCCGCCCGCCTGCTGGCCGGGCGAATCTAAGTTCTCTTCCGGTCAACTGTCCACCCAGTCAAGTGCAAAAAAACACAGTAGAATCACGCAACGCACGCTGCTGGTGTGCTTCCTGCTCGCGAGGAAAGAAAGAAGAGCGACAAGGTTAAGTTCAGATTTGACTGTTTGCAGCATGGGAGCAGATTACCCAAAAAATACCTGGGAACAATGAAAAAACAAAAAAAAGATATCTCGGTAACGAAAACTATAGGGGGCTGTATTGGCGAGATCCAACGGTGAACAGCTGCCCAAAAGAAAAACCGCCTGGAAGTCCGAGGACCTTTAGTACTGTACTCTACCCCCGAACCAGCAGCCTTCGCGCCAAGCAAGACCGCCCTTGTCCCTTTCCTTTATCCATTCCGCCTCCTTCTTTGCTTTGTTCCAATAGAGTCTAAGGCAAAGCTAAAGTGGTTCGTATGCCTACTTTACCTACTTGACGAAAGGGAACGAACTTCGTTTCGTTTCCGGGTTTATGGATTGGATTCAGTCAGCCTCACTCCTTCCTTTTTATGTTGTCGTGATGGTTACCGGCGAACGCTCCCAAAGGCGACCCTCTCGAGTTTCCGGCTGTTTTCTAGATTGAAGTAGCCTTTCGTCGCCCCGAAGGAAGTCACTATCAAAGAGCTCGCCCTACTGAAGTACCAAAGGTGCGCTCAGCCCGGTGACTAAGAAATGGGTTTGCGCTTGAATTTCAGTGATGAGGTTTTTCGAGGGAAGTAGGGCTCTTATTGACTAAAAGTGGGTTCTTCGCTTTCCTTTAGAATGAAAGTTGCTATGAAGCCCCTACTACTTACTTTGTTTGATTCAAAAGGCGAACGGCCCCCCAACAAGTCGTATGGGGTGGGGTGCTTGTGATAAGCTGCCTTGGATATGAGGAATTCTAAAAAAAACAAAAAAGGAAAAGTCCGTTATTTTACGAAGATCTTTCTATCAATAGATAGGAATGAGTGTTCGATATAGGGGATAGAATCCATCTGCTCTTTCTCTCTCCATTTTTCTTCCCCTCTCCTCGTTCCGCCCGCTGGCCTATTGGGATAGCAGCCTTCGGGCTTTGCCTGCCCTTTCTAATAAAGAATTCTGGCTCGGCCCGGGAAAGCGCTGGCAACAACAGAAAGGAAGGGGTCCATGTAGCTGCTGCGCCCGCCCCCCCTCTTAGTCAATGGGGCAGCAGGTTCGGCATCTACTACAAAAGAGAGAATCCACTTCAGATAACCACGCCTCTGCTAGGCAGCGTGTGGAATGGCCGAGAGCGGACCTTATTGGATATATAATCCAAGTCGAGAGTAGAGTTACGGGAACAGCCGTCTGATGGAAAACGACTTTCACGTTCGGTTCAGAGAGCACTTTTTTCGTTGAGAATTCCTCGTTCCCTCTCGATAGACCAGCGGCGAATTCTAAACTTGTGGGGCCCTATCTATTCCATCTCTCGAGCCCCGAAGAAAACCCCCCTCCCCTTCGGATTCCATATCTCTTTTGACTCTATATATGTGGGCACCTGATATCTATGAGGGTTCACCCACCCCGGTTACAGCATTCCTTTCTATTGCGCCTAAAATCTCTATTTCTGCTAATATTTCACGTCTTTCTATTTATGGTTCTTATGGAGCTACATTGCAACAAATCTTCTTTTTCTGCAGCATTGCTTCTATGATCTTAGGAGCGCTGGCCGCCATGGCCCAAACGAAAGTCAAAAGACTTCTAGCTCATAGTTCAATTGGACATGTAGGTTATATTCGTACTGGTTTCTCATGTGGAACCATAGAAGGAATTCAAGCACTACTAATTGGTATCTTTATTTATGCATCAATGACGATAGATGCATTCGCCATAGTTTCAGCATTACGGCAAAGCCGTGTCAAATATATAGCGGATTTGGGCGCTCTAGCCAAAACGAATCCTATTTCGGCTATTACCTTCTCCATTACTATGTTCTCATACGCAGGAATACCCCCGTTAGCCGGCTTTTGTAGCAAATTCTATTTGTTCTTCGCCGCTTTGGGTTGTGGGGCTTACTTCCTAGCCCCAGTGGGAGTAGTGACTAGCGTTATAGGTCGTTGGGCGGCCGGAAGGTTGCCACGAGTAAGTCAGTTTGGGGGACCGAAGGCAGTTCTCCGTGGACCGGACACGTAGCTTACCGAATCAGTTGCGACACGGATGGGAATGCATGCTACGAAAGATAGGGTCGAGTCTGATACATCAACCGTCTACTCAATATCCTTGTACGAGTCCACAATCACTACACGAGATGAACCTTGGTTTGGTGAATTGAAGTTGGCCTTAGGTGTAATAGGACTCCCAGTTACTGTACGCGATCGTATACTGAGGTGCTCCCCGCCGGTTGTTGGAACGACGCGAGCCGGGCCGGGTCTCGATTCAGAAAGATGAAGGGCCAAAAAGTCTAAATAGGGAGTGATAAATTCCCCATCTCATTGGGGGCGGAAAACGAATCGACATCTCGATGTGATACAGCCTTTTCGATTTTAGTTGGGAAAGAACGGCGAAGTCCATCCGAACCGTCCAATGAAGAATAAGAGGAGAGCAAAGCGCCAATGGCGCGCGAAGCGCATGCGGAACGGGCACGGAGAAAAGGAAGGAAGTTTGGAGGAGAAGCAGCCGAGCTCATTCCCTTCGCTTCCTGGGCCCAAAGCAGTGCAGTCTTTCCTGGCCAAATCAAGGATTTGGGGCTTCTTTGCTACGCTACTTCACTATAAAAATCCTTTTTTTTTTAGTCATATATATAAATAGAAAGATAGATCCATCTATCCTATCCGATTTCTATTTTGATATCGAAAAAAGAATCTATTTCATTCAACGTTTGATTCAAAGAACTGTGCTTAGCCCTCCCCCGCTCATGAAAGGGCTCTGCTGCAATGGATGGCAGAGGGTCCGTAGTACTCGAAGCACTGGAGTGATCCAGTAGCCGGGAAGGGGCCTAGAAGTGCCTACTACTACACCACACTACACTTGGCTCTACACATTTACAGAGCTAACCCCTGTCCAGTGCCTGGCAGAGCTAAGGGGGCTTCAATTCTTACTCTTTATCCTCATCTTCGCCCAGGCTAACGGGGCCTTACTTATTCAGGGGGGAGAGTGGAGCCTCGAGAAGCACTGTTGAGAGGAAGATCTTTGGCCCCTCTTCATTCTCTACAGGGTTCCAAACCTTTCTTCAACATAGGTGACAAGGAGCGAGGCCGCGATGGAAGAGATCAAACACGGGAATAAGAAGTAATTCCATTACCTTTTTTTTTTTTTCATTTTTCTAGAGGGGGATGGGGAAAGTGGACAAAACAGACTCGCATTTCTCATCGAACAAATACAGGAAAAGAATCATATTGAAAACGCTCCTAACCCAAGCCCTTCCTTCGTAGAGCCATGTATTGTAAGTGATCCGAACCTGCCCGGAGCGAGCCCCCCATAGAGGCAAGTGAAGTTGGTGAGCCGTATGATGGGCAACTATCTCCTGCGGTTCGGAGAGGACTCAGCTGTTAGTTAGTACCCCCTTGGTTTCGGGGTGGACCCTTTCACTCTATTTTATTATATACGCTTAGTGAAAAGAATGTTTTTTGATACACCTAGGACATGGATTCTATATGAACCAATGGATCGTGACAAGTCGTTACTACTAGCAATGACTTCCTCTTTCATTACTTCATTCTTTCCATATCCCTCTCCTTTGTTCTCAGTTACTCATCAAATGGCACTCAGTTCATATCTTTAATTTCAGTTCGATCATTGACAAGGTTCAAAGAAAGGGTGGGCTATTGATAAAGAATCGATTCCAAACCACAATGCTAGCAGATGGCGGGCCTCCGCTTTGATTTTCATTCATTTTTCCCAGATTCAAAAAAAAAAACAAAAAAAAGACTCCCGGCGATCTTTGACCGGGCGGGGTAGGCAGAAGTTGATCCGGTAGATCGACTAGCAGTTTCAGCTACTGCTCGTGATGATGATTTTGATTAGCGAGATGTTCACTTTGACTTGGATTATGCAATAGATTTTGCTTATTCTCCTCCCACGACGTGCCTAGCTATTACGTTCCGACTCATGCATCTGCCGGTAAAGTCAAGCACGTCCAAAGTGATGCGCGCCCCCATAGAAAGAAGCACGCCCGCCCGAAGTAGCATCCTTAGACACGTCCTTATCGCGGGAGGAGAAGAGATGAAAGATTCATAGTTTCGAAGACCTTTCCATTGATAAGGCATTAAGGTATTCTTTCTTGAGGTTTTCTCCTTTTCATGTATAGATAGATCGTTTATTCCAAAACCCAATAAACCTGGGAAGCTACGCCGTCTTACTCAACCACATAAAAACGACAGTGATGGATGCAATTTATCAAGTATTGAATAAGGTCTTTGCTGGCATATTCTTAGAGTGTTCTCACAGGTTCAGGAAAGGAAGAGGGACTCAGACATTCTTTGCGCAGAGTTCTATTACTA
This sequence comes from Tanacetum coccineum, assembly GCA_026074375.1. Taxonomy (NCBI): domain Eukaryota; kingdom Viridiplantae; phylum Streptophyta; class Magnoliopsida; order Asterales; family Asteraceae; genus Tanacetum; species Tanacetum coccineum. The sequence continues at coordinate 22,548 of BQNB010080591.1, forward strand.
TTAATGGGTGGCTCCGCGATTTCTTATGGGCACAGGCATCCCAGGTAATTCAGTCGTATGGTTCTTCATTATCCGCATATGGACTTTTTTTCCTAGGTGCTCATTTTGTCTGGGCTTTTAGTTTAATGTTTTTATTCAGTGGACGTGGTTATTGGCAAGAACTTATTGAATCCATCGTTTGGGCTCATAATAAATTAAAAGTTGCTCCTGCTACCCAGCCGAGAGCCTTAAGCATTGTACAAGGACGTGCTGTAGGAGTAACCCATTACCTTCTGGGTGGAATTGCCACAACATGGGCGTTCTTCTTAGCAAGAATTATTGCAGTAGGATAATGGCTAGGAGGATTTGAAAGGCATTATGGCATTAAGATTTCCAAGGTTTAGCCAAGGCTTAGCTCAGGACCCCACTACTCGTCGTATTTGGTTTGGTATTGCTACCGCGCATGACTTCGAGAGTCATGATGATATTACTGAGGAACGTCTTTATCAGAATATTTTTGCTTCTCACTTCGGGCAATTAGCAATAATTTTTCTGTGGACTTCCGGAAATCTCTTTCATGTAGCTTGGCAAGGAAATTTTGAGTCATGGGTACAGGACCCTTTACATGTAAGACCTATTGCTCATGCAATTTGGGATCCTCATTTTGGTCAACCGGCTGTAGAAGCTTTTACTCGAGGGGGTGCTCTTGGGCCAGTGAATATCGCCTATTCTGGTGTTTATCAGTGGTCGGTATACAATTGGTTTACAAACTAATGAAGATCTTTATACTGGAGCTCTTTTTCTATTATTTATTTATGCCATATCTTTAATAGCGGGTTGGTTACACCTACAACAGAAACAGAAACCGAGTGTTTCGTAGTTCAAAAATGCATAATCTCATCTCGATCATCATTTATCAGGACTCTTTGATGTAAGTTCCTTGGCTTGGACAAGACATTTAGCTCGGTTGACACCTACTTTTGAATACTTATGGGTCCACCGGAAGATTTAGTGAATTGAAGGTCATGAATTTAAATCTTTGATTGTACTTACTCCTGTTGATGCCTCGCTAGACTAAACTGTTTTTTATAGGATGGACAGTGCCCTTTGAGTAACGGGGTGAGTGTCTTCCCGCTAATCATTGTCATTATCTTTGATCCTTTTGTTTTCGTCTCATCCACTAATTTGTTTGACACGTCATTTTATTTATTTATTTTTGTAAAAGTTAGCATTTCTCTAATTTATTTATTTTCTATTAAAATGCTATTCGAAAAGGGGGTTGATATTTACACGGAGGTTTTTGATTCATCCACATAAAATTGGTTTGTTTTGACAATAATACCGCTAACCTCCTTTTACTCTAAAATACTTGGACCACTTACGCCTTTTATCAAAATGACACTTTTCTGTTTGAACTTTACGGATGGACAATGACGGATCTATCAGTATAAACATAAAAGAATGCTTTAACAACATAAATTTAACTTCGGCAAACGTAAATCCCATCACCCCTTTGGCCACTGCCATCTTTTTCTGCAACGAGAAAAACAAGCACGTAATGTAACAAGAAAATACATTCCTTCAATGGATTATTTAATTTCCCACTTGCCGAGTGACTATGTAATGTAATGGTTTTAAAATCGACTATAACCCCGATAGTGCCGGAATAATCCTCAGTCGTTCCACCTTGTCCGGAGTTGTTGATCGACCACAAAGGAGTTTGTTGGCATGCAGAGTGGATTCTCGAATCACGATTACAAGAGAATACGGAGGAAAAAAATACGCTCGATTTGAGAAGTGAACATAACGGACAAGATCCATGCCATCGCCAGGTGCAAAATGCCAATGCGACGCTTAACTGGAACAATAAATAGGTGACATAATATCATAAAGAAAATGTGAAAGTATATGTTTATGATTGTGAACCAGAGTGAAAGACTCAAAGTAGCTGGCCGGTGGCCAACAAATGTGGAAGAAAATGTAAAAATACTTGTTAGGGGTAGTATCGTCCAAACATTTTAATTTTCTGTGGATGAATAAAAAACTTCCGTGGAAGTATTATTTCTCATTCGAAAATTATTGTCCCAACAAAATTAAAATTCAAACGCAAGAATAGCTTTGCAGTGTTGATTCCGCATTTTTAGCGGTTCCACTAATGCCAATTCTTTCGCTAGAAGGATCCTGGATAAATATTCTTGGATCTTCATTACAACATTCCTTTCTTAAAACCCTGACGTCGTCTCTCAGCCATGAAAGGCAGCAAAACAGAAAAACAAAACCAAATAGCGTTGTATATTCTTCACGAAAACGCAGCTGGGTATTCTTTGTTTCTACTTGATGAGGGTATAGGAGAGGATGTAAACGCTGTCCAAGAATCCGTAAATGATTTCGATCGCTTTGAGAAAGTTGTGAAGTTTGTTGATTTTCATCCTTTTGAATCTTCTCAGGATGCTGTAGAAGAACAGAATGCTGTTACTCTTTATGGTATATATTTTTCATTTTTTTTTACTTTTTATGATAAAATGTTTACAATTTTGTTTTATTTGTTTGTTTGAGGGCTGTTTTTTTGTTATGCTTTACTGTTTACTAGGGGTGAGCAGAAGAAACCGAAAAAATCGAAACCGAACCGAAAACCAAAAAAACCGAACCGAAAAAACCAACCGAAACTAGAAACCGATGGTTCGGTTTTTAATTTTTCAAAAACCGAAATTTTCTGTTCGGTTTCGTAAAAACCAAACCGAACCGAACCAGTTTTATAATAATATATAATTAATATAATATAAATAAATAAATGATAACTAAAAAATTTAAATTTAAATTTATTTTATGGATGAAATTATTATAATATATATTATTTTAATGTTTATATATATGTTGTCGTGTACGTGTGTGTACTTGTCAAATGTCGTTACATTGAACATGACTCTTACTAATGTGTATTTTCAAATGCATGTGGGTCTTCCTTTTTATATGTATACTTGTAAAAATTTGTGTAAAGCATTATTAGGTCATATTGAAAAAAAAAATTAAAAACAATAAACCATATTTTTTCTCTAACGTAAAACAAGTTTATTAATATATATTAGCAAAAAACCAAATTTTAAACGTTTGAAACCCGAAAAAAACCGAAAATTTTGAATCTTCTCAGGATGCTGTAGAAGAACAGAATGCTGTTACTCTTTATGGTATATATTTTTCATTTTTTTCTACTTTTTATGATAAAATGTTTACAATTTTGTTTTATTTGTTTGTTTGAGGGCTGTTTTTTTGTAATGCTTTACTGTTTACCAATGTTTTTTAATGAAGCTGTTACATGGGGTATGTTTGTATGTTGTATAGAATTTGAATAATGGTCTGATCTTTTGTGTTGATATACTTGTTACAATGAAATGAAGTGCATTTGTTTTTATTTCTTTAAGGGGGTGTTTGTTTCGGCTTATGAAATACAAGCCTATTTGGGCTTATATTTCATAAGCCTTAATTTTCTGGCTTATTTTGAGACTTAGGGGCTTATATAAGTTTATCATATTATAATAAACTTATATAAGCCCACAAGTCTCAAAATTAGCCCAAAAATTAGGGCTTATGTAATATAAGCCCAAATGAGCTTATGTTTCATAAGCCGAAACAAACACCCCCTAAATGTTTAAAGGGGTGTTTGTTAGGAGGAGTTGGTTGTTTAAACAGTTTACGGGTGTATTTTGGGGATAACTTGTTTTAAGTGTTTAAATGTATAAATTTAATTTTGCTTCTTTGCTTTTTTTTTGGGTGCTTATTACATGGGTGAATGAGTTTTTATTTTTATTAGCAGTTTGAAACTGCTTATCTAGGGGTTGTTTGGAGTTGTTTTCTTTTAAGTGCTTATATTATAAGAGATAAGCAAATAAGCAATTTTATTAAAGCTTTTTATCTGCTCAAGAATGAGCAAATAAATACTTAGATAAGCAATCACAAACAGTCTTTAAAATTGGTGGATTCAAAATTACAAGCTTAATCTTAGAGTAACTATCCCAAACGCCTGCTGTAGTTGTAAAAGTTGAAGTTAATGGAAAAGTTTACTCGCTTCTTAGACTCTTAATATGTGGAATTTTGAGTTAATCCATGATGATTATTCTTCGGCAAAAGCTGTTTCAGTGTTGCCCGTAAATTTATGTATGTATTTGCTTATTTGTGTAGGACAAATGACTGATGAACTGAGAAACTTGTATGTTTATTTTAAGGTCAAAATATCTGTTTTCATATCTGCTTTGAAATAAGTAGACAAGCAAATCCCAGACACCCCCTTAAAGTTTTATTTTTGTTATATTTGGTGGATTCAAAATTACTAGCTTACCCTTCCATTGATAAAAGCTAAGATTATTAGCAATCCCAAACGCCCCTTAATTACAGATATGCTGTGAAAATACAAGTGAATGGAGAAATTTGTTTCTTAATTACAGATATGCTAGTAAGTAGAATAATGAGCTTAGCAATTTCATACTTAATGTTTTGATTTGGGTGTTCTTATAACTGTTTGTTGGAACACGTTGTTGTGCTGTTTTATACATTGATTTATTTGTTTTCTTAATTAGGCCGCATGACTGATAAGCTGAAAAACTTCTTGGAGCGTTGCCTTCCCAATGTCAAGGAAGATAAATTGCCTAACTTTGATTTAGGTGTATCTCAACCTGATCTCGGGGAAAGTATAAGCAGAAAAGCTAAGATACCATGGCGGTGCAATGAGTTGGTGTTTGAAATTAATCGAGGCATCCGTTTGCATTTTGATAGTTTCATTCAGAATCTTAAGGTGCTCTTGTATATTTTTCTTGTTCCATTTTGTATTCTAGGGTTTGTAGTGGATTGCATAATCATTAACCGTGAAACTTGTTTCTAAAACTTTAATAGCCTGGTGACTTGGTGAAGGCACAACTTGGTTTGGCTCATAGTTGTAGCAGGGAAAATATTAACTTTGATGTTAATCGTGCTGACAATATGGTCATTCAAGCCATCTCCCTTCTAGATACTATTGATAAGGATGTAAACTCACTTTCCATAAGATTGAGGTTCGTTCACTTGTGTTCCTGAATGTCGATTCATGTTTAATGTGTCATAATTCTTCTTTAACAAGGGCTCATGTTTGATGCAGGGATTGGTACTCATGGCATTTTCCAGAGCTTGCAAAGATAATCACTGACAACTATCTTTATGCTAAACTTGCGATATATATTGATGATAAGTCGCAATTGTCTGAAGATAAATTAGATGCTCTTATTAAGATACTTGGGGATGAAGATAAAGCAAAGGAAGTAAGAGAAGCTGCGAAAGCATCTATGGGTATGGTTATAGTTGCTACCCGCCATGTTTCTTTGAAATTCTATCTTATTGTGCTAGTCATGATGTCTTTATGTTTTCTGTTTCAGGCCAGGACTTGTCACCAGTTGACTTGATTAATGTCAAGATGTTTGCGCAGCGTGTGATGAATCTTGTCGAGTACAGGAAGAAAGTTTATGATTATCTTGGTTCTAAAATGAGTGACATAGCACCAAATTTGGCTGCACTAATTGGTGAAGTTGTTGGAGCCCGTTTGATATCTCATGTTGGCAGTCTCACGAATTTGGCCAAGTGCCCTTCCTCTACCTTGCAGATTCTTGGTGCCGAGAGGGCCCTCTTCAGGTCTTATACTTTATCTGCTGCTGGTTGAAAAACATGTTCTTCTTCTTCTTCAGGGTGTTAAATAACTATTTATTGATATAAATGCGAGCTAAAAGCTGTTTGGTGGTCTGGTTTCAGGGCTTTGAAGACCAAAGGGAACACTCCAAAACATGGTTTAATATTTAATTCATCATTTATTGGTCGTGCATCTGCAAGGAACAAAGGTCGAATGGCTCGTTATTTAGCTAAGAAGTGTTCAATTGCTTCTCGAGTTGATTGCTTTTCAGGTTTGTCTTTAACCTGTTACAAAAGTTATTTCATTTCTCTATCTGTGCAGCCTAAGAGCTCAACTTTTTATAAAATCAGAGAGTCGTGCCACACTTGTTGGAGATAATCTTCATATGCAAACAGAGGAGCATCTGGAATTTTATGAAAAGGGTATTGCACCTCGTAAAAACATTGATGTTACGAGGTCTGCTATGGAGAAAGCTGATAATCAAGGTTAGTGTAAAAAGCTGTATATAATTTCTAATGTATTGAAGATGCACTGTTTTATAAGTTCTTAAAAGCTGGTCATTTGGGGATGCATTATGCAAGCAAATAGATCTGAAATGCTGTTTGGTTGTTTATCAATTAAAACAATTCCCAAATATTATGTCATTAATTTTAGGGTGAATCACACGTATTTTGTTTGTTATCCCATCTCCAGGTACAGAAATGGATACGGATAAGGCGTTTGAACCGTCATCAAAGAAAAGCAAGAAAAAGAAATGTAAAAACGATGAAGCAAACGCGAATGGCAAAGAGACTGAGGTTGAAACTAAATCAAGAAAGAAGAAAAGAGCGCGAGCACACGAAGACGAGTCAGATGATGAAACAAAAAAGAAAAAGAAAAAGAAGAGCAAAATGGAGGATGTTCCCGCTGTTACTAAAAGTAAGAAGAAAAAGTCAGCAAAGAAGAGGATGAGTTTCCTGGGCGGGTAAGGTTTTAATAGTTGTATTTGTCTTGCCAAACTATGTATCGTGGCGCGTTTTCATATTATATCTTGTTACCTTACGACTATCTTTTTGCTTGCTAGAAGGCTGCTTACAAGATTTTGCTTCTTCTCTTATGTTATTTATATATGCTGTGCTTTTTCTTAGTATCCGAATCTTCCTTTTGTGGACCCTAAACCTTAGGGTGTTTAATTCAAGTACACAACATTGTGGTTGTGAAACGCCCAAATGCTGTGTGACACAATACCTGAACTTTTCGGAAAACTGAACATTTACTTGTCGAAAAATTTTAAAACCTGGTAAATACTTTTCATTCATCAGAAATATAACTTGTGTACACAAGTTTCATAATAACGACGCACGGTAGCTTTACTATTCATAATATGGGAGATATCCCAAACAGATTCGACCATAACTACAAGTTTTGGTTTAAGTACATACATCTACGACACCATAAAATAACTAAAACTGTCTTGGATTCAAAAGGCTATTATTACAACATTTCGGGGCATTTACAAGCTGTTATCAAAGATGTGCGTATGAGATACTCACGAATATAACCTTTCCCTGAAAATTCCCTTCTATCAACAATCCCCCTTGTTCACTTCATTTACCTACATAAAAACGTAACTGTAAATTGCAAGTCAACACTTGGTGAGTAAAACGAAGCTATATTAATGATAACATAAGTCATAATTTATTTTCGATATAGCTACTAAACCACCCATTAACTA
>BQNB010080592.1:0-29887 GCA_026074375.1 Tanacetum coccineum
TGTTGAGGTTAGTAAAAATGAATTTGTGAGAGATGTTGCCATTTTTAGAAAGTGTTGTTGTGTGTGTGTTTTTTTAAGGTGTGTTTGATTCCATTCAGTGTGTGAAATCTGCCATTTGAGGTTAAGGTAAGGTATGACACTGTGTTTTGTGGGTGTGTTTTGTTGGTGTTAATGTTGATGATGTTGTCGAATATTATCTGGATGATGAAGTGGAAATATGTTGTGCAATGGGTTTGTGACACGTGTCATGGATTATCTGTTTTTGGAAGTTGGGTGACCAGACGTTGTGAGAGAAAATATATATGCTCCCGGGAAAAAAAACAATTTTTGGGTGACTTTTTTCCGTTTTTTTTTTATTTATGGAAAAAAGAGAAAATTTAGCACAATTTTTGAGTGACTTTTTTTCAAGTTTAAATTGTTTTTAAAGTTCAAAAACATTTTATGAGAAAATTTAGCAAAACAATTATTTAATCCCTACCGCTCATATCAAGTACATAGCAAAATTCATTTGTTCCAAATCTAACATAAAATTCAAGTTATATATTTTGTTTTTTGAGGCTTATATATATACTTAAGAAAGCTCACGTGTTAACCTGTTTAATACTTACTCAACCCAAACACGACCCAGTTATTAAATAGGTTAGACGGGTTGACCTGTTTTTGACTCAAACTCGTTTATACTCAACCCAAACCTGTTTAACTTCGTGTCGGGTTCGTGTCATTTATCGTGTCGTGTTGAGAATTGTCACCCCCGATGAAAACTAATAAAAACGTATGAAACGTAAATATACATAAGAAAAATGATGAAAACGGATGAGCGCGTACGAAAACGTATAAAACGGATGAAAACGTACAAAGCGTTAAAAACGTATAAAAATGTACGAAAACATTAAAAAAACGTTCAACGACATATAAAAACGTACCAAACGTAATAATACATATGAAAACGGATGAAACGCGTGAAAACGAACAAAACGTACAAAAACTTGAAAAACGTAAAAAACATATGAAAACGTACAAAAACGGACGAAATTTCAAAACGCATAAAACCAATAAAAACGGATGAAAACGTACGAAAACATATCAAACGTATAAAGACGTAGAAAATCGTAAAAAAGGGTATAAAAACATAAAAGGAACGTATAAAAAGGTTAAAAATTAAAAAGAAATAACATAATAAAAAAAACAAAAAAAAGGTAAAAATCACAGAACAACCCAGGGAACAATTACGAAGCAATTATGAGGGTATTTATGTCATTTCCACCATCTAAACCAACAATTAACGGTCAAACTAACGAAATTAGTGGTCAAGGGACCAAACCCGATACGTATCAAAACCATAGGGAGAGGATCCTGGGAAAAAAAATTAGGGACCATTTTCGTTAAACCCGACAAACCACAGGGACGATTTATGCAATTAACTCTTAAACTAATATTTTCATTGGCACCACCTCATTCTTCTCTTTTTACTCACATACTAATTTTTGTTCTCTCTCTATTTTTTTTATTGCCGATTCGCCGATACATCCATGAAAAACACTTTGTGAAACAAAAGTTACTGTTCATTTGGGGAAACAATGTATTAATCCACACCCCCCATTAAGCTAATACTATAGAGGGTGTTTTGGGTGCTAATGGCTGTTCTTTAGTTTGGTACATGTTTGTTTGCCGCCTGCACGTTGTTTGATTGAAGTGTTCTCAATGGTAATAGTTATTTTTTGTTTGCATGTTGTTTAATTAATTATGGGTTGTGTCTTTTTTTTGCTTCTTTTGATTGGTTAGAGTTAATTAGATTCATTTTTATTATGCTTCTTTCTTTGAATTAGTGCATTCGGGGGTTAATTAAGTTGGTTTATGATTCAGGTGTATTTGTTGATACATGCTTTGTTTGATTTTTGTAAGGTGTCTTGAGTATGTTTAAAAGTTGCAAAAATAAGCTGAAATATGACTTCATCTGAGGTCAAAGGTTGTGTACAGGTGTATACACGTTGTGGCCAGAAGATGTGCAATAGTTTTTGTTAGGTAGAATGTGTGTATTGGCATGGCAACTTACTAACTTTGTAGCCATGGAGTGTTAATGTCGTAAGTTGTATGTAAGCTTACACCCGACATTATGCGTTTCTTGGCGGGCCAAGTTACTGAGTTTGCAGCTACGATGGATTGATTGTTTTGTTTCCATTGAGACTAATGATGGTGACGATAATTAAATGTATGGTTACCTATGTCTTGGCGAGGCGACCACACATACAATGTGGTTGTAGTTACATCATGTGGTTTATGTTGCTTTACCACACTTTCCTTCCATAAATGTATAATATATATTGTTGGTGCAACATTAGCTAGGATCTCTTTTATGTTTTAATGATGTCAAGTAAACGTTCGCAACACTTAAAATAACAAACAATAGCCAAAATCCAAAAAACCAGATTTGTGAATCTGGCGCACTGGTCATGCGTCAACACATGGCCAACGCGTCACTCACAGCTTTGGTTTTTCCGGAATTTTCAAAGTTGGCTTTCCTCTTACTCGACACATGCGGAAACTTCAATAAAGGTATGTACATGATATTTGAGCATTTTGGAACACTTCAAATGAGGTTTAGACTTAGAGAAGAACAAAAACAAATTATCCCGTTTTTCAACAAAATGCCAACTCAATTTTTTATCAAACGTCTCTAGCCAAGGCCAAAACTTCTTTCTAAACCTAGTATGAACATACTTTCAACATACCCTCAAACGAAATTATTCATTTGAACTTAATCTGGATTTACATTGTTCCTAATCACGTAACGGGTTTTACTCCCTTATTGGTCAAACTAAGTCAAATGTCACTTTCCGTAAATGCATCCTTTCCCGTTATAGGATATGCTTTCCTTGAGATACAAAACACTTAGCTTGTTTACATCAAGATGATTAGTGATTAAATCTATTATTTATTATTATTGATTAAGTCCAAGTGACTAATTGAGTTTGTGGTATTTGGAGGTTAATTGTACTTTAAGTTTTCCTATCTCCCTACCTATAAAGGATTTACAAACTCACACATGTATTTCTCGTATGTTATCTACACTTCACTTTTCTTCTAAACATCATCCCAATCATTTGTTAATCCCTTCTACCCAACAAATGATTATACCTTCCATACACTCTAAACATTCTTTTCCTAAACCATCCCACAATCACATGTGCCCATCTCTTTTCTCTCTTATGGTAATGTGATTATTAAACCAAATCAATCCTTTGATTTCCACACTTATCTTCATCTTCCTCATTATCCTTCACAAGCATAATTCTTTCTCCATATAAACCTTCCCCAAATAATATCAACATGGGACAACTCACATTCCTTACATAATTATACTTATTTTCCCCTACATTCCCCACAAAGATTCATTTCCATCAAATCACAACATTCTCTACCACACATTCTCTACTCATTTTCTTCTTCACTTATACACTCACACAACTTTTTAAATTCAAGTTACACACACACACACACACTCAAAGCTTTCTCTACACACTTTTCCTACACACATCCTCATAACATGAATTTAAATATCACAATATCTCCAAAACTTCCCTTATACACTTTGCCAACTCACCACCTTATCTTAAACATTTAAATTTGAATTAGATCCTTAGGCTCCAAACCATCACATCATATCCAACCTATTGCTAACTCACTACACTTCAACCTTATCCTTACCCTCAACATTTAAAATTTGAATCTCAAGCCTTAGGCTCCTTTCTATCACATCAAATCCTCACATCATGACAACTCACCTTATCATCTTATCCCACATGTGCCTAATTGTATTTGAATTTGAAATTTAAATTCCCTCTCTCATAACATCTATACTTGCTCATCAAGTTGAGAATATATTTTTAGCATATTCCTTTCTATCCTAATTATGCCAACTCATCCACTTAACAATGGTTAGTTTTCAACTAAACCATTTACATGTGAGGAATACCCAAACATACCCTTTATCCAATACTTCTTCTCTATCGTTTTGATATTGGACAAACATCCTAAAATATTCTTCTAAATTACTTCACAAACGTTTTTATCAAATGGCTATTTGAGTTGGTTAACCTTGAGTGTAAGAAGAGTGAAAAGGTCAAAGCGTGAAGTATAATTGAGGGTTTAATAAGAGCGGGTATTTAAAAAGCCAAAATCCCTAAAAATCACGTCGGGAATCTGCCGAGCTGGCCACGTGCTGACGCTTGGGCAGCGCGTTACTCTCGAATTGGTTTTTACCAATTTGGAATTTTGGCCTATAAATACCCCCTCTTGGCCTTTGTATTTCTCCTCTTTCCATTCTTTCTTTCTCTTTTTTTTCTCTTGTCTTACCCTTTAAGTCTAACACCTCTTGTAATCTTAATCTTCTCATCTATCATTCTATTGAAGAACACATCTCCGTAAGAGAGACACACAAGTACTTAATCCACAATTATGTGTTAGTAGTCGAGGGTCTTCTTTCTCATACCCTTTCTGTTAGCCTTAGAAATAATAAAGTCAAACAAGAATGTATTAGGTTATTTTAGTCAGTGTCGGTCTTAGTTTGTAATAGGCTAGTCAGGTTTCATAAGCTTGGACTTTAAGCTAATATTGTTCATGTTTCGGGCCTTAAGACCAACATAATCCAAGGCCGACCCATGATAAAAAAACCTAGTCATCACTTAAGGTTTGAGAAATTATAAATAGTACCCTCTCCTCATGTGGAGAGGGTGTTGGTTGTTTTACTTGTTTTATAAGTTATAACAATCCACCACCTTTCTTTCTCTCTCTAATTTCTATCATACGTTCTATCTCTAATTTCTATCAAAGTTTATGTGTTATGATAAGTGAAATATGGTTTAAGTATTGGGACAACAAGTGGTATCAATCGCCAAGGGTTGATTTAGTTGTGTTTTTGTGTGTTGAAAATTTAAGACTTAAAGTGACACTTGATCTTCCTCATTATTCAAGGTTTTATCTTGTTTAAGGTTTAGGAACTATTAAAACTCATTTTGCCACTTGTTAGAATCGAACATAGGTTTTAGTTTTCAAATTTCTATCTTATTTTTGGTCTTATTATGTTCAAAAGTTTTATCATAGAAAAAGGCTCAAAATTTTGACTTTTGGATTGCATAGTTTACAAAGTTTTGATTTTTATGGTTGTTTAGTGTATTTACTACTAGTTTTCATCAAAACCTTAGATTGAAACACGTAAAAAATGGTTTTTTGTGTCATTTTTTGTCTTGTGTTCGAACCGTTTGTCCAACTGAATTTGACAAGGACAATCGAAATTAAAAAGGACAACCGAATTTGTTAGTTCAATCAAATTTGTGGTATTTGAATCAAAAATTTTAAAAAGGGACAATCGAAATTGTGTTATATCTTCCCTTAGATGCTCATCGAATTTGAAAAAAACGTACAATCGATATTGAAACATATAGTAAGACCGAATCTAAAGTAAATATCCAATCGAAATTGAGATTTCAATCGAATTTGGAAGAATATTACTGATGTGTCGTTGTGTGGTGTATATTTTTATGATTCAAGTTTTAAATTTATATTTTGCCGACTTAACCAAAAACAACACTTTAACGGGCAGTGTACCCGATCGGTAGTAGTTTCGTGGTAAGTAGGGTGTCGAACACTTGAAGCGAGGTTAAATCTCTTAATTTATTTATATTTTGGTTTATCTAATCTAAGTTAATTATAATCTAAGTCAAACCTATGCTAATCCTAAGTTAGTTCTAATCCTAATTCTAACAGGTAAAAGGGGGGGTTTTAGCCTGAGAGACTGGCACAGGTTTGTTTGGTGACTACAATCAATTCAAGACACTTTAACCTACGCAAGCAAATTTACAAAAGATGAAAGAGCGGCCGAGCCTTATGATAGAAAACTATATTAGCCATCATTAATCCGATTAAAAGTTGGTTTGTTTATTCAGTGCAATGATTACTTATCTCAAAGAGGCATATCATTCTTAGACTTAGGTGGGACTTCATCCTAAGACCTAGACACATTAATTATGTCACAATTAAAGCATCCGCATAAAGCATCCTTATTACCTTATTATAATTCATCTTAGGGATTAAAGCAATGGTGATCTTGTTAAACCCTAGCTCATTGAGACTTTACCCACTTACTGCTTAATGGAAATTTATACACTAGTAGTCTACTTGTTCAACTATCCAATAGAATCAGAATATTATTTATTGAATTATCTAGATTCACCTACTAGTCAACATGTTCAATAAACCAAAGGCAGGATCTGTTAACTAGTTAAGCCATAAGCGTATCCTTAGCACGATTTTAGAAGGACAATATTTGTGATCCTATCATTCTAGATGTATAAATTACTATATAGGGAGCTAACCCGACATCTAGATTACTTGGTCCGTATCACTAGATCCAGTTGAATGATAGGTCGTATACAAAAGCACGTAAAGAAGTATATTGATAAACATAAACAAGCATACAACGATAAATTAAGCAATCGAGATATAAACAAAACCAAACATTCAGATCTTCATAATAATGGCTAATACCTGAAGGTATTAGCCTTTAAACATCATAATTAATACAAGAGTAATTGTTTTAGCCAAGGTAAACTAACCGAGTTAACGAATAATACCAAAAACTAAACGATTACAAAAGTATAATAAATTACACGTTGTCTTCTATGGATTGGAATGCGTTGCAAGACCTCTTATGCTCCTTTTCTCCTCTGAAAATCAACTTTTGTGGTTTAGGTATCGAGAATGTGATTTAGCACACTTAAAACTTGTTTTTTGAGTTTTCTATTTATACTTTCTGGAAGTCGGTTCGATTCGACGTATCCAAGGGATTAGATACGGCGTATTGAAGTTTCTTGGAGTAGGGACCACGCTTGATATCTTCCAGAATATTTTATTCCCATATAGCTTGAATACGGCGTACTGCCTTTCCTGGATACGGCGTATTAGACTTGTTTCCCTAGTGGTCTTTTGGTGAGTGCAGGCATGGATACGTCGTATCTTCCTTGATGGATACGGCGTATTGGTAGTCCAAATCATTAATCTTCAAAATATATTCGTTTAAGCTCCAGAATGCGCGCCTTTTGCTAATATTCACCAAGTACTCCGTAATTACTGTAATTCTCAAATATAAACGATTAAGTAACAATTCTTTGCAATAATTATTCAAAATGGGTTAATTACATGGGATAAATGATGCTATAAAATAGATGTTATTTGATGTCATCAGTCAAAATTTCTCCCTACTGAATCCTATTGTCCTCAAGTTAGTATTTAGGTTTATAAAAATGTATCCTAAGGATATTTTTCGTTAAGCATTTATTTGATCTATGACAAGTTACAAACCAAACACTCACGAAGTGGAAGTGAAATAACACTCAAATCACTCAAAACTAATATTGATGTGGTATCTGTAAATAATTCGCTCAATTGCTCGGCATGATCAAGTATTTTATCATAAGACTTGCTAGGATAACACATCTCCACCGCTAAAGCTAAGGAGTAACAAAGTTGATAAAAGGTAATATGGGTTGGTTTGATACAGGCTTAGAGGTTGATTACACTCTAACTACTTCTTTACGTACCAATATTCCAGGAGGGCAACAAAGACCACACATACATACCTGTAACGACGGGATAAACACATGTGACTGCTCATTCCCACCTCGAATAAGCTAAAAAGTAGGAATAGTAGAGTAATATAGGGTATGGATCTTCTAACTTTCACCAATAGTAATAAACCAACAAGGCGGCTGAGACATGCATACATGGCCGTAACGACGGAATAGACATGCACGCTCGATCACATCCTCATTTGCGTAAAACCCATGGTTAATGATTAGGAAAGGGAATTAAATTGTTATTAAAATAAAAATTACGAAACAAATAGATTAAGTCTAAAATACAAGTTGCTAGACACTTTTTCCTGACCGTTACCATGATGAAGAAACAAATATTTACAACGTCTTGATCATAGATCAAAAACAACAACCTAAGTTGGCGTTCCCGTAACGGTCAACTTCCCATTCATCTTATACTTTACATACTTTACAAGGCAAGTGGAAATATCTTCCACTTTATACAATACTCTACATCGTCGATTTGTATCAACGAATAATTGATCCTTCATGTAATTCCTTCAGTAGTTGCGAGACGATTATCTTCAAACTTTCCTTCTCTTTTTGTTGCGATTTTTCTAATTTTTTCAATTTTTTTGCTAACACTATACTACGAACTCGGTGTAGTTTCACCATCTTCACGATCATAATAATTTCGGATAATTCCTTCGATAATTCTTCATTCTTCGGACGTACCATTAATTGCGATGGTAGTAAAAATACATGAGTTTTGACTATAATATACATTCCCATTTGCAATGTGCAAATTTCTTCCAACCGTACCAAAATAGACACAAGACTTAGGAAATACAAACTTTACACTTTAAGCAACTAGCAACTGTAAAATAAACTTAATCTAACAGGGTAGGCTAAGATGTAAAGGTGTAACGAAACAAATAATTGGTGTAGTTCCTAAAGTATTGGCTCTATGAGTTGTTCTAGGGGTATCTTACTCTTAAAATGAGAGTAAACAGAGGGTTTAAACGGGGGTTAACTAACCAGTGTAGTTAGTTAATAAGAAACATGTAAAGACGATTTCGGTGTAATCCTAAAATTTACCAATTTAAACAAGTTACTCCATCTAAATCCATAGTACTTATCAATGCGGTCTCGAATAGATATACCAAGCCAAGTTCTAAAGTCTACAACATCACTGACACACTCATATTTTGTGGAATTTGAGTAAACATTTGGAAATGGATAAGGTTAAATCCTCATAATATCTACCAAGGGTTATTGTGTGCGGGTTATGTAACATGTAATTTCTCAAAAATATGCTTGAATTTTTTTTAAATTTGAGCATAATTTAAGCATTTTAGTGTGAAAAATTAGGACAAGTATACATTATAATTCCATCCCCCACTTGAATTATACAACATCCTCGTTGTATAGATAAAACATTAAATACGAGAATTAAAAAGAATTAGAATGAGAAACTCCCCTGATATTTGCTCGATAGATTCTCCATGTTGAGTTTATTAGCAAGATTGTCTTGAACAATCGCCTTGAAGTTTCAAGACTCCAACACTTCAAGATCTCCAGATTTGTAAATTCTCTACCAATATTCGTCGATATTTCTTTCACGAGGTCTTGTATAAAACATAGGAAAAAAAACGTGTATTCCTATCTTGGTACCTACGGTTAATTTAAACTAAACTAAACTAAACTGTACAGGAGATCGATACGCCGTATCCATAAACTGAAATACGCCGTATTGAGAAACCTTTAAAAAGTATCTAAATACGGGTCAGTCTGTTGAATATGCCGTATCATGTGCATGAATACGCCGTATTGACAGAGCTAACAATAATATTTTTAAAGTGCATAAAAAAATAAAGACTGCTAACGTCCAGACAATCAATACGCCGTATGGTATGGAGCGGATACGCCGTATTGATGTCTGGGAAGATAGACTCGATAAAATTAAATAACAATCCGGGTTGTCTCCCGAGAAGCACTTTTGTTTACACGAAGTCTTTAAGTTAGACTTTTCTTCAGCTTCTCCCTTCATTCCATCTCATGCACGCTAATGTGCCCGCGTGTGAGCCATTCTTCCATCTTCTCATCTCGGATGTAATCAGGTCCTAAGTTCAATAATCCTTTGTAGAACCCCTTAAGCTTTTGGTATGCATGCGAGATTCCATTTATCTCATCTTTCTCACTTACCTTCAGTAATGGTGGGATTTTGTTGCATTGCTCATTAGTATGGTGTTTAAACCTCGGATTTGATCGCACCATTTGGTAAGTTACTTCATCATCACCATTGTAAATGGTAATTATCCCTTCGAACCGTTTTGTTTTAATTCCAACTTCTCTTAAAAATGGTTCGCTAAAAAAACATCGCCCATTCCTTCATCACGATAAGTATCCGTATTTTCTAAAACTGCAAAATCCGTCATCACATAAAAAATTTCAACAAAGATAGGTATGTTCATTAAGGATCCTACTACATTGTTTCCCTTGTACTCCAATTTCTCTTTCATTATAGAATTATGAAACTTTTTGGACATTACATTGACATACAATAATAGGAAAAAGTTAGCGTGCGTAAATTCAAATCCTATCATGCAAGAGAACTTTAAGTTGTGAGCACAATCTATATGGATCTTCTTATCATAGTCGCAATAACTAGGGTAATCATCAATTCCATCATCAAGTTCGTCATCCCAAGTTCTAAATTCCTCAATTACCTCACCTTCCTCAATGGTGGGCATTAAATCATCACCTTGATTTCTCCTAAGCTCAAATGGTTTATTTAGATCATTTAATTCGGTGTAATCCTCAAAGAAAGGGTCTAATGATCTATTTAACTCAAAGTCTTCTCCTATAAGCCATAGCTTTAATCCAAGTCTTCCTCTCTTTCTCTTAAACTTAGCATGTAGACTCTCTTAATTAAAATACTTAGCAGGTTTAACACTAGTGAATACAATCCTTTCTTTTCACCAACCTAAATTAATCTTTCTTTTTGTACCTCCCATCATTTTAGCACGGGCGGTAGACACAAATTGGTCTCCGAGGAATCTAGAGCACTTTGATATCCTCGGACATATATAGAATTATAAATTCTACTAGGAAAACAAATTTACCAATTCCTACTAGTACGTTTTCAGCTATTCCTTTTGGATATTTCACAGATTGTCTGCTAATTCAACTGTCAACTTAGTGTGAGCTAATTCGCCTAATCCTAAGTTAAGGTAGGTCGAAAGAGGCATAACACTAACGTTAGCTCCTAAGTCAACAAGGGCATTATCAAAGCACACATTATTAATAAAGCAAGGTAAAGTGAAACTCCCTGGGTCTTTCTCCTTTCTGGGTATGGGATTATTGATATGTGAAGCTTCAGAGTAAGCTTTCAAGAATTGTGGTCCATATGATCCCGTCTTTCCTTCACAGCAGTAACCATTCAAACGACTTGGAAATGAAATCGTCGTTTATCTTGTCTCGTACATCAGTGTACGGTTCTGTCCAATGGATACGGCGTATTGGTTGGATCCAATACGGCGTATCGGGTATGAATCAACTTCAATAGTAGTTGAAATCGACTTGACTTGATCTCTCGGGTTCGCTTCAGTAGAGCTAGGTAGACTTCCAAATCTTCTTTCTTGTAGTACCTTGCTCAATTGCCCGATTTGGATTTCCAAAGTTTTAATAGATGCTCCTTCGTTTCGAATGGCAGCATCTGTCAAAGCTCGGAGTTCTTTAATCAAATTGGAGTTTTATTCATGTCTCTTTGCCGATTTACTCATAAACTTGCTCAGGGTATCTTCCATAAATTGCCTTCGCTCTTGGTACGAAGGATTTGCGTTGTTCCTTTGATTGAATCCCAGAGCTGCTGCTCTATATCCTCCTCCTTGAAAAGGTCCACCAAATTTCGTGTAGTAAGCTTCTTTAAGGGCTTTCCCTTCTTCTTTGAGAGGGCAATCTTTGGTGTAATGGGGTCCTTTGCATTGTTCGCATCCAACTTGAGTAGCATAGACTTTTTCATTTACTTTCTTGATCTCTCTTCCAAGATTATTGAGTTGTGCTTGTATAGCTGCCAATCCGTTAGAAGTTGCAGTACTTCTTGACCTAGATGTTCCATTGTGCCATTTTGGAGAGTATTCAGCCATTTCTTGAATGGCCACCTTTGCATCAGCAGCAGTTTTTGATGGTATTGTACCTCTAGAATCAAGAATCTGTCGAGTAGGAATTCTCAATCCATTATAGAACAAGATTACCTCCTGCATCTCCGTTAAATAGTATTGAGGACACTTTATCAAGAGTTCTTTAAATCGCTCCCATGCTTGGTAAAGGTTTTCTTCAGGTTCTTGTTGAAAGTTGTTGATTTCCTCCATTTTCTTTGCAATTCGAGCAAGTGGACAATATTTGTTCAAAATTTTTATTTTAAGACCATCCCAGGTTGTAATTAAACCAGTTGATTCGTTTCTTAGCCATCAGCTTGCGGATCTAGTTAAGGACATAGGGAATGCTCTCAGCATCACTTGGTCGATAGTAATATTTGGAATGTGGAATAGATCGACAATCTCAAGAACTTTCTCAATGTGTTCGTTCGCATCTTCATGATCTGAACCGCTGAAGGTGTTAGTACATAGTTCCTTGAGAAATTGGCCCTTTAGTTCAAATTTATCCTTGTCTTCAATTTTAGGCCTAGCAACCCCCGATCCATAGTCAGCTCGGGTCTTGCTCATGTACTGCTCCATAGTTTCCGCCATTGTTTTCGCAACTTCTTCCTCCGAGTATTCTTGGTTAGAAAGTAAATTGAAATCAGGCGATCTCAATTCGTCAAGACTTAGTGTCTTGAATTGTCTACTAGATGATCGAAATTATTGTTCAGGTTCTTTGTAAGGTGTGAATAGTTCGTTTGTTAAACTCCTTGTCATGCAATACCTGAAATAAGGGATAAACAATCAGTAAGATGGGCTCTTTTAGGATAGAAAAAATTTTAGCACGGAAATCAAATATGAAAACTAAGATTATGTTCCAGATGATCGATATGCCGTATTCAATTGAAGTGAATACGCCATATTAATCTTTTGAGAGAATACGTTGTATTGGACAAAAAGTTAGATACGCCGTATCCAATGGAAGTGGATACGCCATATCGAGTTATCGACCAGAAGAGTGTATTTGGAAAACAATTAAATTAATCACACAAATATACAAGCAAACAATTAAACTAACAAATATACAAAATATACAGAATATAAAAGAATATACACTAATCTGATTTACACTACTCCTAACGGTTAGATCTAATGTTAAAAACCAAAATATAAAATAAAAATCAAGATTAATTTTTACTCCCCGGCAACGGCGCCAAAAACTTGATGTGTCGTTGTGTGGTGTATATTTTTATGATTTAAGTTTTAAATTTATATTTTGCCGACTTAACAAAAAAACACTTTAACGAGCAGTGTACCCGGTCGGTGGTAGATTCGTGGTAAGTAGGGTGTCGAACACTTAAAGCGAGGTTAAATCTCTCAATTTATTAATATTTTAGTTATCTAATCTAAGTTAATTCTAATCTAAGTCAAATCTATGCTAATCCTAGGTTATTTCTAATCTTAATTCTAACAGGTAAAAGGGGGTTTCAGCCTGAGAGACTGGCACGGGTTTGGTTGGTGACTACAATCAATTCAAGACACTTTAACCCACGCAAGCAAATTAACAGAAGATAAAAGAGCGGTCGAGCCTTATGATAGAAAACTGTATTAGCCATCATTAATCCGATTAGAAGTTGGTTTGTTTATTCAGTGCAATGATTACTTATCTCGAAGAGGCATATCATTCTTAGACTTAGGCGGGACTTCATCCTAAGACCTAGACACATTAATTCTGTCACAATTAAAGCATCTGCATAAAGCATCCTTATTACCTGATTATAATCTATCTTAGGGATTAAAGCAATGGTGATCTTGTTAAACCCTAGCTCATAGAGACTTTACCCACTTACTGCTTAATGGCAATTTATACACTAGTAGTCCACTTGTCCAACTATCCAATAGAATCAGAACATTATTTGTTGAATTATCTAGATTCACCTACTAGTCAACATGTTCAATAAACTAAAGGCAATTTCTGTTAACTAGTTAAGCGAGAAACGTATCCTTAGCATGATTTTAGAAGGATAATATTTGTGATCTTATGATTCTAGATGTATAAATTACTATATGGAGAGCTATCATGGCATCTAGATTACTTGGTATGTATCACTAGATCCAGTTGAATGATAGGTCGCATACAAAAGCACGTAAACAAGTATATTGATAAACATAAACAAGCATACAACGATAAATTAAGCAATCAAGATATAAACAAAACCAAACATTCAGATCTTCATAATAATGGCTAATACTCGAAGGTATTAGCCTTCAGACATCATAATTAATAAAAGAGTAATGGCTTAGCCAAGGTAAACTAACCGATTTAACGAATGATTCCAAAAACTGAACGATTACAAAAGTATAAGAAATTACACGTTGTCTCCTATGGATTGGAATGCGTTGCAAGACCTCTTCTGCTCTTTTTCTCCTCTGAAAATCAACTTTTGTGGTTTAGGTATCGAGAATATGATTTAGCACACTTAAAACTTGTTTTTGAGTTTTGTATTTATAGGGTCTGAAGTCGGTGTTGATACGGCGTATCCAATGTATTGGATACGACGTATTGGAGTTTCTTAGAGTAGGGACCACGTTTGATATCTTCCAGAATATTCACATGCTATATATCCAATACGGCGTATTGGTCTTCTCTGGATACGGCGTATTGAGCTTGTTTCCTTTGTGGTCTTTGGTGAGTGCAGGCACGGATACGCCGTATCTTCCTTGATGGATACGGCGTATTGGTTGTTAGAATAGTAATCTTCAAAATATCTTCATTTAAGCTCCAGAATGCGCGCCTTTTGCTAGTATTCACCAAGTACTCCGTAATTACTGTAATTCTCAAATATAAACGATTAGGTAACAATTCTTTGCAATAATTATACAAAATGTGTTAATTACATAGGATAAATGATGCTATAAAATAGACGTTATTTGATGTCATCAAAGATTGATAAGAAAAGGTACATAATTGATATGGAAATGTTCAGAGAAATCCTCTAGATTTCTCCTAGACTTCCATATCAAGAGTTTGATGCACTTCCTTCAGATGAAGAAATTCTCCTTCATCAAAGAACTTGGGCACAAAGGAGACATTAAATCTGTCACTGACGTAGTTGTTGATCAAATGCACCAACCATTGAGAACCTTTGCTGCAATCATCAACAAGTGTCTATCTGAGAAAATCATAGGTCTTGACAGGTTGCAACTTTCAAGAGCTTAAATTCTATGGGGGATGTTCTATAAAAGGAATGTTGACTTTGTTGAACTACTCTGGGAAGACTTCACATTCCAAATAGAAAACAGAGACACCAAGAAGCAAGAGAAAATATACTATCCTAGATTTACAAAGGTTGTCATTCATCACTTCATTTCCAAAGATAAGTCAATTTCTATAAGAAGCAGAATGTTTATGCATACTGCCCAGGATGATAGCATTTTGGGTCCCATGAGATTTGTCTATAAAGCTGATCACTATCAAGTGTATGGTAATGACTTGTGGAAACTAGAAGGGGTTGAATAGTTTACCGGTTCATTTTACTTTTTAAGAATTTGCTTTCAAAATGCTTAGATTTGATTCGTATGTTCAACCAATCAACAATATTAATCAATAATGTAAATATCTAAACTAATACTAAATAACAATGACAACAATATAAAGAGATAAGGAAAGGAACAATCAAACCAAGACGCCAAGATTTATAGTGTTTTAGCTATGAAGCTCCTCTTTGCCCTACTCCACTCCCCGAGTATCCTACTCGAGATTTCACTATGTCAACAAGCTCCTTTTAGGCGAAGAAAACCGTTTACACGTCGCTTACGTTATTTTCTGACACTAAGATAAATGTCGAGTCAGCTAGAACCAATCTACCACTTCACAAGCACTACACAATCATAAGATCTACACTATCAGATTTACACATAATCTAAATCAGATAATTACACAAGATAATTACAATAGAGATTTGATACTTAAAAGAAGAGAGGAGAGATCACTAAACAACAATTCGTTTCTTGATGAATACAAATGTTCTTCTCTTGCACTTAATAGAGAGGAGAGGAGAGATGAGAAGAAGATATTGGATCACTTGAAACAAGATCAAACAATGTTAGTGATCAAGAGATTTAGTGAGAGAAAGAAGATTTTTAGAGGGAGAAAGAAGACTGGAAAAATTCATGCAAAGAGGTATATTTTCCTGCCAGAAATAGTGCAGTATTTATAGACAGGATTTCCAACGGCTAGCTAGCGGCAGTCCCGACGGTCTTAGATATATTTGGGGGCCTCCAGGCCTATAAGGGGGTCATCACTAGACTACGCTCCTGTTTTTGTTTTTTTGTGGGTAAGGTTGTATCTGGTATAGAAGCTTCCATTTTAGGGGAAAAACCAGATTCAAATTTTATTATTTAAATAAAATATTTTCTTTTATTAAAAAGTATTATTTATTTTGTAGAAATACTTTTTGCGAAAATGTAATGGTTAAGAAAGAAATGTTTTCTTGATCACTAATCATGCTTAATGATTTGTTTATGCATACCTTAAGTGATCACTAATCTTAGAAATTGAATTTTACTATTAATAATTTGTAAACGTTTATTTTTATCGTAAACGTTTTTACATTTTGTTATTATCAAAACATTGAGAGTTCAAAAAATATAAATAACATTTTTAGACATTATTTGTATTAACAGTCTCCCCCTTTTTGATGATGACAAAATATAAACTCATTTTGTATAAAATTAAATGTTTCAAGATTATTAATGAGTTTCATCCTATTTCTCCCCTTTTTTGTTGAACTCAAAAAGGATGATCGTTGAATTATTGTAGAAAGAAAGAAGTCGATGATATCAAGACTCCCCCTTGATGTAGGCTCCCCCTTGTTTGGGGCACCAAGGGATTGATCTTATGAAAAATTTTAGCTATAAAACAAAGTTAGAGGTACAAGTGCAAGACAATATACTAGGTGATGGCAATATCATGACAAATGTCTCAAGGATAATCACACTTCTAAGTAATTCATAAAGTGATTTCATTTATCATTCCAATAAGATCATACAATCATCATAGATGGCAAGCTTAATACAAGAAAAATGAGCATGCATAACATAAATATTAAATTAAGTTTAGACTAGTTGATTCTTGATTCATAGGAGATGTCATAATCAAAAGATAGATGGTCGATTATTTAAGTAGATTAATCATATGATAATGATTAGTTAAATAAGGAAAAGGATGAGGTTGGTGAAACATGGTTTGGAGGAGTGCGAGTTTGGGTTATGAGACGGGTGAAAAAAAATTAAATGAAGTTGATTTCATTTCTTAATAAGTGGAACTGGTTTCTAGAATACTTGCAACAATGACAAAAACTTGAGTGAAATTCAACTTAAGCATGGGAGGGAGGATGAATTGGTTGTGGTGGTGGTGAAGGTGGTGCATGAATGTAGGTATTGGATGGGTTAGTTTGTGAATCAAGAATGGTGGAGATGTTGTAAAGTTGGTTAATCATTTGATCTCTTAGTGGATTATAGGATGGTGGTGAAGGAGATTGAAGATGGACTCTTAGAGGAAATGGAGGTGAGTCATTTTGGGAAGGAGGTGATGATTTTGGAGTGGATGTCTTGCGCTTCCATACTTGTCTTACCGACATTCTTGGTTTTCTAGAGAAGTTTGGATGGTGGTTTGAGCAAGACATTAATGGTGAGAATGAAGATGGTAATGAGAAGAAGTTGGTGATGGTGAATGAAGAAGGATGGATGAGTTAAATAATGGAAGTAAGGTTAGAGAATGGCAAAGCATGGTTTGAGTGATAAAAGGTGCAAGAAGTGGTTTGGCTAAACAGGGAAATGCCAGCATGAGACTATGTATAGGAAGGTCAAAGATATAGAAAAAGAGGTAAACTTAAAAAATTTATTCCCTCCTGTTGGCGGTCCCATATTGTTGGGCGGTCCCATATATATTAGGGGGCGCCTATGCTTTATGGGGGCCATTTTCTGGAGAGAGCGAGATTTTCTAGTTTTTCCTTTTCTTATGTCTTGTAATTTCAGCATCTTCTAAATTCAAGAATCAACTAATTTTAAGCAAGAATATAGGGTCCTAAATTAAGATGCAAATCATTTAGCATATAGTAATTTTATACGCATGTCAAAATCTCCTAGAATTAGTTCACATAGAAAGTTGATAGGATGATAAAATTGAAAAGATCATCCAAGTCACTTGTAATTGTATTTTACCATTCTTAGTCCTAATGAGTGAATTAAAAAGTCAAAGCATAATGTACTAGATAATATAAATAAGAATAAAAATTTCTAATAGTTTTGCAAGCATGTTCACTTCTGTTTTCCACTCATTATGTCCTTGAGAGCTTTTCCAATTGACCTTAACCCTTTCTGGTGATCATCTCGATGCTGAGTTTGAAGGTTTATAGTTTTTGAGAGGTAGGTGTTCAAGTGTTGACTTTTATGAGGAGGGTTTTGAAGGACTTTAGAGACAACATTAGACGAGGAAGAGACGTTTTGAGAAGGAGAAGAAGAGTTGGAACGAAACAATTCTTCATCATTTACATCAACAATGTCATCCAACGGATGAGATGTGGATGGATAAATTAGAGTGGTGGAAGAGGAGCTAGCATTTGAATCACGAGGTCTTTTCTTGCCATGATCCGATCGCGTCTTTCGCACATAATGAGGAGCGAGGGGATGCGTGACTCGATCATATGAGATGTAGTGATCAATTGCTAACTTAGGAAAGATGGACACAACATGTTTGAATAATCTAGTCAAAAGCATTCCATAAGGCAAGAGTTCCTTGGGTTTGTTTCGAGTCTTTTCCATTCGTTTGAGAATGAAAAATGCTAGATTGTATGGAGTGGAGGTTTCGATGCAATATAGCATATGACAAAGACACGCGAAGACATGATCCCAATGACCTCCTAAACAAATGATGTTTTCACAAATGGTATCAACCCATGGTTTCATATGTGGTTGAATTTCACTGGTTTAAAATTCATTTTTATCTACGACAACGGGTTTCTTGTTTTTGGTACGAGCCACTTGACCTTGTCGAGGAACTTGAATAGGAGACTTGATGACATTTAGAGAGGGAGGATTGGTTTTATAATGACCTTTACTTGGAGCACTTATTGACAAGTAGTCAAGTAACCACATGTCGGTGTATGACACTTGACCTTTGAAATGGATTTTCAAGATTTGACCAAATTCCTCGAGAGTGAGAGAGAATGACTTACTTTTTATGACAAAGTTGACCATAGAATAACCCTCGGAGTTATAGTCAAACGTGAGTTGACTATAAAACTCGAGAACAAAACAAGGAACAATTTGTTCGTTTATGTTCAACAAACAATCAAAACCAATTAATCCAAACTTAGCACGGATATGACTCATGTTTTCAAAATTTTAACTTACAACGCTACCCTCGTGAAAGTGTCATTTTTCAAGTATTGCAATCGTGTTTTGTAGTGGTTGTTCGAATTGATTGGAGATGAGTGGAATGTAGTTACGTGTACTTTGGTGATCTAATCCGGTGATTTGAGGCATTGTCACATAAAATGAAAGAAAAAATATAGTAATGTTTTATAGTCTTTTACTTGTAGTATTTTATTCACATTGTTTCTAGTGTGTGCCTAAATGTGACAAATGTGGAGTAACGATTAACTCGACCTAGAAATAAAATCCTAAGAGTTAACCCAAACGCTCCTTAATTTGATTTTGCTCATCCAAACATGTCAAAAATTACATATGAATTATGTATCTCGAGTTTTGTTCATGAGATCATTATGCATGTGTTTAAAAATATTTTTAAGTTGTATTAACAATGCATAACAACAATTTTATTATGTTCCTAACGTGAGTGATTTAAAAATAAAATTGAGGTTTTGGTTCGAAATCAATTTTTTAACAAACTCACTAGTATATGTAAATCCTATGTCTAAGGGAATCATATTAGTTATAAGTTATATCCTAGTAGTCCTAATTGTACAAAATTGAAAGAAAAATGGAAAATCCCCAATTTTAATTTTTGTGTTCACCATGAATCCTAGACTCAAATTGAAAGAAAATTGATGAAATGACTTACAATTTATGATCTTTATGAGGTTTGGAATGATTATTAGTGTTGATTTGATCTTCAGTTAGTATTTTGGTGGTTGATTTTGAGTTTTGGGTTGTTTTTGTTCGTGTTCGTCGCTGTAACAGAGGAATGGGCGATGTTATGATTTTGTTTGTTTTTGAATTTTTTTTGCACTAAGATCTTATAAAGTTGTATGTCTGCTGTTGGCGGTCCCATATCGATCAGGGGCCCGCCTAAAATGGGTTGGGGGCCGCCTGAGATATGGGGGCCACCCGTATTATGAAATTTTTAGACTTTTAAATTTTGACACGAATTTACTAGGAAGAGTGACTAATTAATTTGCATTTCACGAATTAAAAATATCTAACTAGCTTCGGATGAAGTAGTTAAATTGTCACGACGCAGAATGGAACGCAGACTAGAATTGAGACAGAAGAAAGAGAAGCGGAGACTGATAAGATTTATGAAGGTGTTCATCATTCCTAAACCAAAGACGTAGATAGTTAAAGTCGAGATCACGTTTTTAAGGGGTTTCGTAAGAATGTCGGCGATGTGTCGAACGGACGACACTTTTTCAGTTGAGATATGTCCTTTCTGTGAACAGTATCACAAAGAAAGTGGTGACTCGAATTTCGATAGTTGGGGTTTTTTTTGGTTCGAGAATGTTGCACCAGGTTTTGCTAAGGTCAATCGCGCTTTATTGGCAGCACCATGATGGGGGGGTACGTCGTCGAGTCGAACGTCGTAGAGACGATGAGAGTCTTGAGTGTTTCTGTGATGCAGTGCTTGATTGACATTGCTGTTTTCGGGGCAGCTAGCGTATTCGGCTTTAGTGTGGATATAGTGCTAGTAGCGTTTGTGTTGCTTTGTGTAGAACCAAGATGTCTGTAACAACGTATCCCACGAAAGTACAAGTGTGTGCTAGGCTCAGTTTCGGTGGACCACATAAATCTCACCGCATGATCAGAGTCGGCAAGAATACTAAATGTTTCTATGCCCTGTATCCCCTACGTAGGATACCATAATCCATAAGTGCGTTATTGCTCTGTTTATAGTATGAAAAGATTAGCTTAACGATTCAAGAGTGAGAGTGTGTGTGAGAGCTTAGACTTGGAAGTGGGCACAAAGGCTGATATAAACATGATAACTAAGGCCTACTTGCGTTATGGTATGTGTCAAGTTAGTAAAAGTAGAATCATGCCGTCGATACTTGGGTGATACTATCTACCAGACTCAGACACTCTTTGTATTCTCGTGAGTTTGGTATCGGAGAGGAAAATGGGTGGTTTTTGCGCTTGATGACCAGACAAAAAAAATAGTCCTGTGTCGAACATTTGACTGATTCGAGTTCATTTTGTATGTTATAAGTCTTCGGTTCACATTAGTTGAACGTTTGTAATAGGATAAAATATCCGCTCGATTCAGGCTCGATAGTTAATCCTAATATTGTATATGTTTCGGGTTTGAATCCCACAGCTCCAAAACGCGAGCCGGATCCTAGTCAAATAGCCCTGGAGTCACTTCAATGTGTCGGGTTATATAAGTGTTAACTTTTTCCTCTTGTGGAAGATAGCTTAGTAGATTCTCATTCTGAATATTATTTCATTTTCCATTTTCTCTCAAAAAAAAAGTTGAGTAATATGTAATTTTTAGCGACACTTTTTTACGGAAAAAGTTGAGTAATATGTAATTTTTTTATATAGCCTTTCTAACTTATTTTTACATCAAATTCAAA
Source organism: Tanacetum coccineum (assembly GCA_026074375.1). Taxonomy (NCBI): domain Eukaryota; kingdom Viridiplantae; phylum Streptophyta; class Magnoliopsida; order Asterales; family Asteraceae; genus Tanacetum; species Tanacetum coccineum. The sequence continues at coordinate 21,547 of BQNB010080592.1, forward strand.
TTTTGGTAATAGGTTAATTTTTTTTTCGGTCGACACCTTTTTAGCGACACTTTTTGGCAGGAAAAATTAGTAAAATATAATGTTTGTCTATGGCTTTTTAGTTTATTTGTACACCAAATGAGATTTTGGTAATAAGGTTGAAAAATAAAAAATTGTTCATTGTCATAGACTGCGCTCCGAATTGCAAAAACAGAGATCATCAGAACCATAAGCCAAAACCAAAACCATCAAAAGGACTTAAACTGCATTAATCATTACAACGAAACACAACCTCAACAAACACTCGATTATTGTTATCCGGGTTTTCATTGATTTTTGTAAAATGCTCCGATAATTCATGTATCGGTTTTAGAATAGAGTTGTAAATCCCTTGATGTGAATTGCATACATAACCACAACTTCAATCACATCACATCCACTTAAGATCCAACAACTTTCACACTTCATACATTCATACCATGTTCATTATTATGTCTACTCCAGTCAAGAATCCTCACAAAATAGTCAAATGCATAACTAATTTCATGGCAGCTGTTGTTGTTCTGTTTTTTTTTGTTTTTTAGTGTTGTGTATTCAACAAGATCGTCCACCGAGTGCTTGGACAAGGAAGATTTTCTCAGTGGCGTTTCATTGTTTCTACGATACATTCGACACTAAGCAATGGTGAATATATCAGGAATTGATATTTGATGGTCTCTACGTAGCTAACTAGCTCGTAGGTAGTGAAGCTGTATGCTTGCAACAGTTAATGCTCACAGCGAGTACCAGAACATGACGAAGCCAGAGACAGTACCACAACATGTCTGAAGAGAGCATACTGTATTTTTAAAGCTGATAAGAACAGCTATTTATCTTGCTTCTAACTGGTATTGGGGATGAAATCTACTCAACTGTTGTTGCTTGCAACACTGCTAATGTGATGTGGACAGCCCATTGAAAGACTACAACAGGTGTGAATCATTGAACATTCAGACGTCTAGATTATATGTTCGGGAATGATGGAGTTTGGCTTCTCGTGTATGAGTATCCATGGAGTCTTATTACCTCGGTTTTACAAACTGATGAAAGAGTTGACAAGGAATAACTTGCCAAGTTACAAACAATGCAGTGAATGTTCAATTTCTTCAACATACTTCAACCAGATATGGTCAAGAGTTGTGACGGTTGTCAAGCAAGTGACAAAAGAGAGAAGACACCATTCAGATATCACACGCAATCTTTGACAATCTGAAGCAGTATGCGAAATGAGTTTATGATATCTGTGCTGAGAGGAATAGCAAAAAGTGCAAATCCTTAGACTTCTTGCGGCTGCTCAACCATACTCAAGATAATTACTATGTCATGCACAAACTCAAAGAACGCTAATGCAACATCATCCTCCACAAGACCTAGTGCATCTACCAGACACAAAGGCAAAGAGATCGCCAAACCAGTTACACCTCAATCTGAGTTAGTTTCTAAGGAAGACAGTGATCCTGAACAAGCTCAGAGGGATAAGGATATGCAAAAGAATTTGGCACTCCTTGCAAAGTATTTCAAGAAGCTCTACAAACCTACCAACAACAACCTTCGAACTTCTTCAAACTCCAGGAACAAAACTGAAGATACCACACCAAGGTATAACAACGATAATCAGTCAGGGTAGTTTGGGAATCAAAGGACAATGATAGTTGCTGGGGCTAGGGAAATAGTAGGCAGTCAGGTAGTGCAACAGAATGGGATACAGTGCTTTAACTGCAAGGGATTTGGCCACTATGCAAAGGAATGCAGGAAGCCAAAGCGGGTTAAAGACTACACGATCATAAGGAAAAGTGATGTTGTGCCAAAACAAGCTGTACACACCGGTGTGATCCACTGCAAGCTGATTGGCTAGCGGACACGGATGAAGAGATTGATGAACATGAATTAGAAGCACATTACAGTTTCATGGTAAAGATTCAGGAGGTCTTACCTGAAGAATCCAGTTCTACTAATCAGCCATTGGAACAGGTACAAAACCATGATGAAAATAATGTGTTTGCAAATGAAAGATGACATTATGAGCAAACGTGTGAATCCATTTCAATGACACATATGTTTTGGGAAGGATGATAGCAATGTCACTCGTGATCATCATAATATATGTTTAATGATAATCATGTTGACCAAAATTTGCTGCGGAATTGTGATTGATGGGAGTCATTGCTGCGCTTGTCTAACTTTAATGTGCAAATTTGATTCTTGATACTGAGAAAAACAAAAAGATTTTTAAAGCAATTAGAAGATAAAGCAAAGCATCATTGACGTTTATATAGAACTGAAGGAGGGCAGAAACTGTAACATTGATGAGACTGGGTAGGGCTCTGTGGGGAGGTTTACTAGTTTGGTCGCGTTGGTTGTCTTGATGCACTTCAGAACGAATACAGATTGAGGTTTGTTAAGCGAAGTACAAAGCCTTTAAGGACCGGACGATGTGATGTATGGACTATTCTTCAACAAAGTAAATGAAATTTATGACTATTAGCTCTGTAAAGACATTGACATAAAAGGAAGGTTAAAATAATAAAGCCTAATGAAATTTCTGTGGCTGTCAAAATCAGAAAACACGACGAGTAAGTCCAAAAAGAGTTTTTAACTAAAGTCACATTTGAGGTCAACTCAAGATAAAAGTAAGGTCATTTCGGATTTAAAGGTTAAGGAAGGAAGAGATTTGACATAATGATTGAAATGGATAAACAAATTATGTTGTTTGAAAGAAATTCTTTATAAACGCAATCAATCAATTCAGACACCATTCTTATGTTAGACCAAAATGCGCAAACTTATTATGGGGTAGGGGGGGGATAAACCCCCTTTGCTAATCCATAAGTAAATCAAGATAGTCAATCTGAATAAACATGTTTGTGAGATCCCATAAGATACTTCTGATCCTGTCAAACAGATTTTGTTCCCAATAGGGAAGACACAGTGAATCTTGAAAAAAGAGAGTAGATCTCAAAATTAAATAAAGACACAGTGAAGAAACCATTGATTTCACATATCAAAACAGTCTTTATGAAATTTTCATAACCACCATTCAAAACCCTATCTTGACAGTTGGAACGCGCTAAAGAGTTAGGAAGACAATGTGTGGTGGGGGGGAGGGGGGGGGCGGGTGGGGGGGGGGGGGGGGGGGGGGGGGGAGAAGAAAAATTTGTTGGACAAAGCCCAAACATTGCTAAAAAACGGTTGCTCTTTCCTACCTACGTTATCGGAAATCTCAAGTTAGTAAAGAGAGACGGCTTACAACGAAATAACCAAACAAACTTTAAATCATTTTTAAAACATTATGATCAAGCTTGGTCTAGACTCAGTACTTGGAGTTCTTTTCCATAACACCACTGCTCATGATATGTGAAAGTTTTGAAATCAGAATTGATGCTCTGTTCAATAAAGAAAACACGTAAATGACAGTTATTGTTTTTGTTCATGAATCTAAATGGAAATGCTGAACGACCTTTGTAGTACGTGTGAATCCCTTTGAAAAGAGATTGACGAACTTGAATCTGGAAAGGATAATTTTCAAACATATATGATATCTACTTTCTCGAAGGAGTGTGTGTCTAAAGATGTTATATGTTCATATTTGCATTCGTCTAGTCTGATTTAATGCTCATACTGGATTACCAATGCCTTATATCTTCCCACAAGGTCAAATAAATGTGAATGCTCTTGCACAAAAGCTTTCGATAATGAACTGAATCTGTTAATACAAGAAGTTCATAATAATTGATTGTAAAAAGTTTTCTAAACTTGAAAAACACTCGATTCTCTTGAACTTGCTTTACAACATTATGTAAAGATATCAAATGAAAAAACATACTCAGTTTGCCAAAGAAAATAGATCTAATGTATTTCTCGAAAAGATCTGTGAAACAATATCATGAAATACAAGTATTTGAAAGCTACAAATGACAAGAACATAGAACATAGCACAATAAGTGAGTTATAGAAATCATGAACCAAAGTGAAATGAAAAACTGAGTCATCCTTACTACTATCAACCTCGAGTCATCCACCTAGTCATCTTCACAAGAAGATTCACCATGTAATCATTCCCTACAAGTGAATTTCGTAATGAAATGCGTCTCATCTTCATATCCTGACAGTCATAAGCATGTGTGCTTATGTTGTCAAAAGGCAAGTGAATTTTGTAATAAAATGCGTCTTATCCTCATATCCCGACACTCATAAGCATGTGTGCCTATGTTGTCAAAAGTTAAGTGAATTTCATAATGAAATGCGTCTCATCCAATCATTTCCACTTTCTAGCAAGTGAAGAACACAAAGAAGATATTCAATCTTCAAGTGTTGTTGAGTCATCATAATTGGTATCATTTCCACTTTCTTGTCTTTCACTTTTCTTCCACCATGAAAGAACTACTACCTCATTTCACATTTTCACCTTTGTTCGTCAACATTAACAACCAACAAAACACCTAACCAACCTATAGTCAACACCTTCCCTTTCCATCCACGCTCATCTTTCTTCATTTATGTTTCCTTAACAAATCATCCTTATCATCAATATTTAGTTCCACCTAAAGTCTTACGATAATGTTTATCCTTAAACACCCCAAACATGAAAAGCATACATGGTGCTTAACAAAGAAACCTTGAGGATTTAGGAATCTCTCAATACAACCCTTAGTCTATTCAAATCTACATCATCATTTTGGTTAGATGACGATACAATAAGGAACATGTCGATCAAAATACGTTAATACTCCTTATCCAAATGACATCTTGGAAGAAGTCATTCTCATAATAGTAGTGTATCAATCAATAAACGAATTTTGTTCTCGTTTATTTAAGTCGGTATTATACCAAAGGGTGTTGGTCAAGCCTTAGTCCTTAAGCATGTTCCGGTCAAACCTTATCATTGGTTCCTAAACATTCTCATGTCTTAAGTCTACGTCATGATTTCTTTTATCATGGATTTAGGTTGTTGTTATTAAATCAATGAGTGCATATATCTAAGACATGCATGACTTGTTCCCTGTTAGTGTATTGCTATATATATTTAGCTATCATCGTTGTTATATATGTGCAGTTTTTCTTGATATGTGTATTCCAACCTTTTAATATCGCTCCATATATATATATATAACATATATATATATATATATATAATATATATATATATTTAAATATAATATATATATATATATATATATATATATATATATAATATATATAATTTTAAATTGGGTTTTTTGCACGAAACAACCTTGATGAATGTTAATAGTTTGAAACAATTTTGATCCATGGATCCCTAGAGTCTATAATACATGGAATGCAACTGTCATAGATGTAGCAATGAGATAAGGGGTGCTCGAGATTTAAAGTGGAATATATTGGGATGATTTCAAACAGGGTTGATAAGACAAGACTTCACTGGGATGATGCAAGCTCGCATCTTGGTTAATGGTTTGAAGTGTAGTATAATCTCCGCCTAAGATCCACTTTTGCTCACTTCGATAAAAGGTGGGAAAAGAATGAAAAACAAGTAACTTATACATTTACTATTGATTAAAATTTAACATTTTTTGTCATCATCAAAAAGGAGAGATTTTTAGTGCACATATTACGATATTTAATCTATACATTCTCTCATGTTTTGGTGTTGACAAACATGTAACTTATAACACATAACATAAAGTGCTTAAGTTACTCGGATCACAAATCATCAATGCAATCAAAATGACAACATCTCTCGACGTCTCAAGTCTGCTTCTATGAAGTTTGCACCCGACGTAAATCACTTAAGGTATGAATAAATAAATGCTTAATTTATTTTATGATCAAAGGAATTTTTATTCAACCTTACATTTTTTATAAAATGTTACAAAAAAATTTATAACTTTTACAAAATATTTTCTACATTTAAAAGAAATGTTTTATTCAAAATAAATATTTTGAATTCAAATTGTCTACCTAAAAACGGCTAGAAATTGTTAATACAAATAATGTCTAAAAACGTTATTTATATTTTTTGACCTCTCAATATTTTGATAATAACAAAATGTAAAACGTTTGCGATAAATTAAACTTTTATAAATACTAATCAAAAAAATTATATTCTAAGATTAATCACTTAAGTTATGGATACAACAAATAATTAAACAAGATTACAGAGATCAAGAAAATATTTTTCTTAAACCTTACATTTTTTACAAATGTGTTTTTATAAAAATTATAAAAACCAATATTTATACATTAAAAGAAATGTTTTTATTAAAACATAAAAATTTGAAATTCAAATTTTTCCCCCAAAATAGAATGATTATAACAGATACAACCTCCCACAAATGGACAAAAAAGGGAGGCGGAGTCATGCGGCCCCCTTTTAGGCCCTGGCGGCCCCCTTATATAATAGGTGACCGCTGGACCAGCCACCAGCAACGTCATTTTTGTCCCTATAAGGACTAGGCCACCCAATCTGAAAACAGATCCTCTTGCTATGAATTTTCACGAGATCCATTTTTCTCTTCTCTTCCTTTCTTCTGAATCCCAAACATATCTTGATCACTAACATACCTCTCCTTCTTCCTTCTTCTTCTAATCAAGTGCCAGAAGAAGAACAATCGTATTTTCTATATACGAATTGTTATCAAGTGATTCTATCTCTTCCCCTCAGATCACAAAATCTTCAATACATATATTTAGTGATGTTGGTAAATTATTATGTGTATTCCAAGTGTTAAATGTGTAATGGGATGTGATTTAGATTGTGTGTCAATCCAAGGGTATATATATCATGTAAAGTGTGTAAAGACTTATTAAGTTCTTAGATTGGTTCTATCTAAGCTTAGGACTCGACATCTAGCATAGTGTCGAAAAGAAAGTAAGACGACGTGTAAACTGATTTCTCCGCCTAAAGGGAGCTTGTTGACATAGAGAAAACTCGATTGAAGTACTCGGGAGTGGAGTAGGAACGAAGAGGTTCTATTCGTTGCGAACCACTATAAAGACTTGTGTCTTGGTTGGATCGTTCTTTCTCTATACTCTTTATTGTTATTGCTTACTTAGTTCCATTTTATTTGATAGTTATTGCGATCATATTGTTTGATTGATTGACATATAACTCGAATCAAACCAATTTTATAAGCAAAGTTTCAAAACAGTAAATTACCAGTTAAACTATTCAACCCCCTGTCTAGATTCCTACAATTGGTATTTTAAAGCTTGATCGATCTATAGATCCTGACAATACAAAAGGGCAATCCAAATAAATGACCACACTTTTTGAAAGTGATAGTTTTATTTATTGGAAAAATAGATTCAAGACATATGATTAAATCAAAAGATCTAGATCTTTGCATGTTATTACAAATGGTGATTTCTCAATCTATTATTACAAAATCAGAAACCTAACATGTGAGGTTGTCCCTTTTGAAAATCAAACCGATGATCTTAAAAGAAGGCTTGCAAAAAACAATGAAGCCAAAATGGTTATTTACAATGCTTTGCCTAGAAAAGAATATGAACGAATTTTCATGTGCAATACGGCAAAAGAAATTTGGAAAACTTTGTTAATCACCCATCAAGGTAATAACTAAGTCAAAGATAATAAGATCGACATTTTGGTTCAACAATATGAACAATTCGACATTCCGCATGACGAATCTATATTAATTTGTCCTAAGGATGAGTTAGGGGTTTTATTCGAGTGGATTTCCTTAGTTAATTGTTCGATCTGGGTCTCTAAATTCTTGAGCGAGGCGCTTTGGTTCCTAGTGTTAATCTCGGCATTTTTTTGAAGTTTCTTAATCCACACCTCCATTTCGGTACTTCTTCGTACAGATTCCTCTTGATGCTTAGCTAATAGTGTTAGCCTTAAAATATTGAGTCGAACATGAAGTTCGTTCATTATGTATTTAAGTCTCGGTCAATCAATTAGTTAACGTTGTAATAGGAAAGTATCGAGAATCGGGCTCGATAGTTAATCTAATATTGTATATGTTTCGGGTTTAATCCCAAGCAAAACCCGAGCTCGGGTCCTATTTAAATATCTCGCGCGTCATTTAACGCGACGGGATATATAAACTCTTTTCTATTTAGAAAAGAGTTAGTAATTGTTCATTCTAAAATAATTTCCCTTTTCCTAAACTCTCTCATCTCTCTCATCTTTCTCTCTCTACAAAACAACTCACTCTCTTTCTCTTTTCTAGATCAAATTCGTGTATGATATATATTTTATGAAGTGGTAGTCGGGATCCTACAATTGGTATCAGAGCAAAGGGTGGATTAGTGGTTGATTCGTGTGGCTAAACAAGATCAAAATTCATGGCTTATATTGTGAAAAATACCCACGACTCAA